>CABFPE010000736.1:40655-56679 GCA_900660155.1 Hofstenia miamia
GCAAGTAACTTTGTTTGAAAAGACAAGAATACCATCAAAAGGAAAATTAAATATCCCAAGGCAAATAATTTTTATTCGAAAGGACAAAACAAATCACCAAAAGGAAAATTAAATGTTCCCAAAGGCAAGTAATTTTTTTCGAAAGGACAAAAAAAATCACCAAAAGGAAAATTAAATATCCTAAAGTAAGTAATTTTGTTTGAAAGGACAAAACAAATCACCAAAACGAAAATTAAATATTCCCAAAGGCAAGTAATTTTGTTTGAAAAGACAAAAAATAATAACCAAAAGGAAATTTAAATATTCCCAAAGGTAAGTAATTTTGTTTGAAATGACAAAAAAAATCACCAAAAAGAAAATTAAATATTCCCAAAGGCAATTAACTTTGTTTAAAAGACAAGAATACCATCAAAAGGAAAATTAAATATACCACGGCAAATAATTTTTTTTGAAAGGACAAAACAAATCACCAAAAAGAAAATTAAATATTCCCAAAGGCAAGTAATTTTGTTTGAAAAGTCAAAAAAATCACCAAAAGGAAATTTAAATATTCCCAAAGGCAAGTAATTTTATTTGAAAAGACAAAAAAAATCACTAAAAGGAAATTAAATATTCCCAAAGGCAAGTAATTTTGTTTGAAAAAACAAAAAAATCACCAAAAAGAAATTTAAATATTCCCAAAGAAAAGTAATTTTGTTTGAAAAGACAAAAAAAATCGCTAAAAGGAAATTAAATATTCCCAAATGCAAGTAATTTTGTTTGAAAAGACAAACAAAATCACAAAAAGGAAAATTAAATATTCCCAAAGGCAATTAATTTTGTTTGAAAAGACAAAAAAAATCACCAAAAAGAAATTTAAATATTCCCAAAGAAAAGTAATTTTGTTTGAAAAGACAAAAAAAATCGCTAAAGGAAAATTAAATATTCCCAAAGGCAAGTAATTTTGTTCAAAAAGACAAAAAAAATAACCAAAAGGAAATTTAAATATTCCCAAAGGCAATTAATTTTGTTTGAAAAGACAAAGAAAATCACAAAAAGAAAATTAAATATTCCCAAAGGCAAGTAATTTTGTTTGAAAAGTCAAAAAAATCACCAAAAGAAAATTAAATATTCCCAAAGGCAAGTAATTTTGTTTGAAAAGACAAACAAAATCACAAAAAGGAAAATTAAATATTCCCAAAGGCAAGTAATTTTGTTTGAAAAGCTGAAAGAATCACCAAAAGGAAATTTAAATATTCCCAAAGGCAAGTAATTTTGTTTGAAAAGACAAAAAAAATCACTAAAAGGAAATTAAATATTCCCAAAGGCAAGTAACTTTGTTTGAAAAGACAAGAATACCATCAAAAGGAAAATTAAATATCCCAAGGCAAATAATTTTTTTCAAAAGGAAAAACAAATCACCAAAAGGAAAATTAAATGTTCCCAAAGGCAAGTAATTTTTTTCGAAAGGACAAAAAAAATCACCAAAAGGAAAATTAAATATCCTAAAGTAAGTAATTTTGTTTGAAAGGACAAAACAAATCACCAAAACGAAAATTAAATATTCCCAAAGGCAAGTAATTTTGTTTGAAAAGACAAAAAATAATAACCAAAAGGAAATTTAAATATTCCCAAAGGTAAGTAATTTTGTTTGAAATGACAAAAAAAATCACCAAAAAGAAAATTAAATATTCCCAAAGGCAATTAACTTTGTTTAAAAGACAAGAATACCATCAAAAGGAAAATTAAATATACCACGGCAAATAATTTTTTTTGAAAGGACAAAACAAATCACCAAAAAGAAAATTAAATATTCCCAAAGGCAAGTAATTTTGTTTGAAAAGTCAAAAAAATCACCAAAAGGAAATTTAAATATTCCCAAAGGCAAGTAATTTTATTTGAAAAGACAAAAAAAATCACTAAAAGGAAATTAAATATTCCCAAAGGCAAGTAATTTTGTTTGAAAAAACAAAAAAATCACCAAAAAGAAATTTAAATATTCCCAAAGAAAAGTAATTTTGTTTGAAAAGACAAAAAAAATCGCTAAAAGAAAATTAAATATTCCCAAAGGCAAGTAATTTTGTTTGAAAAGACAAAGAAAATCACAAAAAGGAAAATTAAATATTCCCAAAGGCAAGTAATTTTGTTTGAAAAGACAAAAAAAATCACCAAAAAGAAAATTAAATATTCCCAAAGGCAAGTAATTTTGTTTGAAAAGACGAAAAAAAAAATCACAAAAAAGAAAATTAAATATTCCAAAAGGCAAGTAATTTTGTTTAAACAAACAAAATCACCAAAAGGAAAATTAAATATTCCCAAAGGCAAATAATTTTGTTTGAAAAGACAAAAAAAATCACCAAAAAGAAAATTAAATATTCCCAAAGGCAAGTAATTTTGTTTGAAAGGACAAAATAAATCACCAAAAGGAAAATTAAATATCCCAAAGTAAGTAATTTTCTTTGGAAAGGACAAAACAAATCACCAAAAAGAAAATTAAAGGCAAGTAATTTTGTTCAAAAAGACAAAAAATAATAACCAAAAGGAAATTTAAATATTCCCAAAGGCAAGTAATTTTGTTTGAAAAGACAAAGAAAATCACAAAAATGAAAATTAAATATTCCCAAATGCACGTAATTTTTTTTGAAAGGACAAAACAAATCACCAAAAGGAAAATTAAATATTCCCAAATGCAAGTAACTTTGTTTGAAAAGACAAGATACCATCAAAAGGAAAATTAAATATCCCAAGGCAAATATTTTTTTTGAAAGGATAAAACAAATCACCAAAAGGAAAGTTAAATATTCCCAAGGCAAGTAATTTTGTTTGAAAAGACAAAAAAATCACCAAAAGGAAATTTAAATATTCCCAAAGGCAGTAATTTTTTTCACAAAGAAAAAAAAACATCAAATGAAAATTAAACTACTATTCACAATTTTGGAGATGACAACTAACATATTTCTCAAACGCAGCTTTGACAGTGCTTTATGGAATTTTACAGCCATTAAACACAAGGTGTGTGATTATTATAAATCAAACAAAATTGTCATAAAAATATTTGTATAAAGATGAAAACCCATGCAAGAGTCTATAAATGTGTAAAAATGTGACAAACCATATAAAGTGAAAAAAATGCATAAAGTAGAAAACCATTTTAAAAGTCTGTAAATGTGTAAAATCATCAAAAATAATTAGACTTTCTTAACATAATTTTCAGATATCACATTTTCTGAGTATTCATTGAAAAATTCAACCTGATTTATTTGGAGAATTATTTCTAATCTATAGATTTTTACTTATTTACAAAGACAACGTAGGAAATTAAATTTTTATATTAAAATTAATGTCTATGAATTGAAATAATTTATCAAGCACATTAACATAAAACTAGTACATGTAGAAAAGAGTGAAAGCAAAACTATACATTTTCTATTTACTAAACCATAATACAATATGTTTTGCAATAGCACTGTTTCCAATCTCCATGTCATCTTTGCAGAAAAGTTTTTTATTTATCAAAATCTTGTAATTTTGACCCAATGCACTGACATAGCATTTAGGCAGAAAATGGTAAACACTATTATCAATTCTAATCTTTACTGTGACACAATATCTTGTGTTCAACTGAACAGCATCTTTGATTGTTAGCCAAAGTTTTTTCAGAAGTTCAGTAGCAGGACTTGTGGATGAAAAAATACATTGTGATGATTGGGAATTGACATCATTTAAGCATTGTAAATCATTGTTGTATTCACTAGCGTCGGAGATTGGGAAGACAATTGCATTATTATTGACTACAGCTGTCCTTGCTTGTGTTGAGTCCTTTGTTTTTCTTTTACAGGTGCAGGGGAGGGACCATCATCTCTTGTGTTAGTGGATTATAGTTGGAGGCTTGTGGTGGAGTTGTACATAACTCATCAAAGAGATTACCAAGTGAACCAGATGCTATGGTTTCAACAGATGTTGCCATAAGAAAAATGAATTTGTGTAGAAGAAAAATAATGATTTTATCTGATGATTTGGGTGAATATATAGATTGAGTTGTTTAATCAGTCAACACACCAGCAATTTCCACCTCCAATTATTTATGTAATATGCAAGTAAACAAATTGGTTACATTTTAAACAATAGCCTGCAAACAATTCTAATTTCAGGGGATTTTTGACTTATTAATTATGTAATTCCAAAAATGTATATAAATAAAAAAATTGGTTACATTTTATACAATAGACTGCAAACAAGTGTGTTTGCCAACAAATATTATAACAAAAGAGAATATCCACGGGGTACGAGTCCCCTTTACTACTGCTAGATGGCGTCTGTGACTTGCACAATCTTGCATGCAAGCATGGAAATTCTTTTGTTTGTAGTTCACTCAATATTGATGCAATTTACAAAATTTTTTTGCATAATTTTCAGCGGCCTTTTGTTCTACTAAATAAAAAAACTAAACAACAATAAATTAAGCTGAAGTTAAGTTTTGAAAATATGCTCATTTTAATTGATTCCATTTTTCTTTGATAATTATTTCTATGAATTTTGATGATATTTGATTGAAACTAAGTATGCAAAGACAGAACACATTAAACTAGTTGTAAATAAATTTTGGATAACTTAAGTCAGATTTCAGCAAAAGAAATTAATGGAGCATCTGCTACCAAGCATTAACAGAGTTAATTATTCTTTTAAATCATTGTTTCCTGTTATATGCGGGTATGGATGAACTGATATTATTTCTCTGCTCCAACATGAGATATGTTATTATTAACTTGCATTAACTTTGAGTAACTCCATACTACTTAGGTATGCTGTTGTCACAGTTCCTTTCTGTGATTTCACTATGGCCTCCAGCCAACTCTGATCTCTGAACCAATCCACATCCATGTGCCTCTGTTGTTGTATGAGTAGTTCCAAGTCTCAGCTCAATGAAGTAACTTATGTGTTCCTTATCCTAACTCAGTGCAGCTCTCAAGGCATGATGTAACTGACTTAATCTCAATTTCTAGTGTGTAATTTAGTGCTTTGCAACCTGGCAGTGTCACTATTAGTTCAGCCATTACCAAAAACTAATTAACATAGATATATAAAGTAACTAGTTACTTGCAGCTTCCTACCTTACATTTAAATAATATTACATGCATGGTCATTTTATCTGTCTATATATAGGTCACCTAATTAGATCTGTAATACAGATATAACCTATGGTAGGCTTCCTAGCCCTTTCTCTGATAATCAATTATTTAATACATGCAAATAATTAAATTGAGTGTCAGCTAAGTGGAGTAAAACTCCTATTCATACACCTAACGTAAATGCAGGTTCATGGCTTGGATCAAGGGCCCTCAAATTGCTCCCAATGTGTGCCCAAGCCACTATTACTGCATCTACCATTTAGCTTGACATGATTTATAAGTAAGCAAACCGTATAAAATCTAAAGATAAGATTTTCAAAGAATTTACTTCAACAGTTTCCAAATTAATTCTCACTCTATTTATAGTTGAATTCAAAAAGTACCTGTCATTCAAATTTGAATTTATTCATCTGCCAAAAATGGCTAAAAATAATGGAAGCATTTTCACCACCTTCATTTGGTCAAATTATTTGTTGACAAGTACTAATTTGCTATCTTGTTTCTTAGTTGCATATTACAAACATAATGATGATAATTAACTTTAATTTGTTTACAATCAATAAATCATAATTTGATCTTAATACTGACTAATACTTTGATTTTCTCTTCTTAGCAGCATTATGCCTTGGATTATGCTAAATTAACAAAATAAATTTTTGAACTTTACTTTCATTTATCTTATCCAATTTTGAATTTTCAGATTTCAAAGTGTTGTGCTATGTATATTTACATGTAGCAATCATAATAGCAAAGCCAATTTTTCAAAGGGAATATTTTTTGGGTGGCATGAGACTAACAAACCAAAATGTTTAAAAATTTTTCTTGATTTCTCTAGAGTAGAATCTCAAAATGTATCTTCTGTATTGTATAGCTTACAAGGACTTTCATTTAAATATAGTGAATAGACATCACATTTATTGATAGAATATCCATATATTCCAGTTGGATTTTTAAAATAAAAATTGAAATTTTCTTAATATGCAAATGAATTGTTCTTTTTAAAATGATTAATTTTCATAGTTCTGTTCTCTTCTCAAAAATTTAAGCAAATTAGCATCAGTAAACATCATTGTTTTAGCAGGATTAACTTGAAAGTTTTCATTTTCTTCACAGATATGAAAGAATTCCAATAACAATATTTCAGTGAAATAAACTTGTGAACATATAGGATTGCCATAAATAGTCAAGAACTGTATGCTTTCACATTCTACTGCCATCCTTTTGTCTTCAATAATTGCGTGTTTCCAATTTAGGATGATGTATTAACTGTTTATGTGATTTGCAAAATTTGTGTGAAATTATTTCTTTACAATGCATTATTTTTTCTACAAATGCAAATACTTTTGCAAAAGCAACAAACATGTCTGATGGTCAATTCAATTAAAGGAAATAAAAATTTTACAAACAATGAGAATGTGTAATATACAAAATTTTACAAAACATAAATTTGTTATTATCAATTTATTTGATAAATATATGAAAACATTAAAATCAAAAAAATATTGCATAATCTTGTGATATATAATTTTACAATGTGCTACACAAATTTTACCAATCCTAAATATAACAAAAAACTTAAAATTTTCTATTAGATTGCTTGAAACTATTTCTTAACAAATGGCTTCATTTTTAGGTTTCCTCAGTTAATACAGGGCAATGTTTTACTTACTTAAAATAATTATTCATGATACTATAATTTCCCAATTGTAGGATAATAAATTACAAATAATTCCAGGTTTATGAGGAAAACAGAGAGCTGTTTTACTGGGAAGTATAACTTCATAGTGAAACAGGTTACATCAAGAATAGGAAATCACAACTGTATGTGACTTTGAATAACTTTATAGTAATATTACCAATACAAAATTTCAAAAATTCGCAAATTCATTCAATATTAATTTCATTAATTTATACAATTGAATGATCATTTCAAGGATATCAGATTTATATAGTAAAACTACTTCCACTAATATTCTAAGATACCATTAATCTTATTATATCATTATGCAGAATTATATATATGTAAATTACACTTTTAATTCTATAAAATTTAATGCTTAATTAAAAAAAATGCGCGATTTTTTGTATGAAACTTCAATATAAACATTTTATTATTAAATAAATGCTTACTATAGCTTAAAATCAATATTGGATGAGACCTTCAAATATAGATATATAGGAAATGTCAAAATACAATATTGCTTTAATGTAGAAAAATATGTTTACACTTTTCAAACACATAAATTCCATGGCACACAAGCACCATCCAGCTGTCTACTCTAGGTGTTGGATGGTGCTTGTTTGAGTTTTAAGACTACATCCTTTTCTGTTGTCAGCATCTTCTTATGTGCAATGAATGATGGATTTTGTAGCATTTTCAATATTGTGCACATACTTCTTAATTCATTGAGCTTGTTGGTGAAGTCTTAGTAAAATTTGTTGTATAGACATAGTCCTTTTATGGTGATCATCACAACTGATTTTGAGTTTCTTCTGACATGTTGTCTCAGACAAAATGGGTGGCTCAGCATGCGGCTATGAAGTAAGGGTGAAGGATTTCATCACCAATTTTAGACATTTTCTTCTTTTGATCTTCAATTTTCCTTGAGTGAATGGTCAATGTAGCAGTGGAAGAAATAAAAGAGGTGAAAGGGGCTATTGAGTCACTCATTTGGGGGTATTTACATTTGTATTTCACTAAAAGGGGTACGAAATTTTGAATCAGTTTTTTGAACCAGCTCTTCTCATGCTTGTGGAGATACTTTTTTCCCCACGCAGTAGTGAGATTGGGACGTCCCTGTCACTGTCTCCTCTCCTAGTTGTGGAGCTGCTTTTTGCCCACACAAGGTCAGAATCTCCTCAGCACCTTCATGCCTCATCCAGCGAAGATACTTGTCTCTCTTGCCTAGTTGAGGCATCAGTACCATCTGTTCTACTTACCATCTTCCTTCTCACACTTTGGTGGGATGGGGGAGCTGGCAACTCTCGTTTTTTTGGGTGTCATTCCTAAATGGTGTTATAAGGTTAAGGTCCCAAATATTGGGATCAAGGGGTTGGTTTTCTCTAGCCCTTCTTTGGGGCAACACACATATTTTATTTAATTCAGTATTCTCAATATCACTATCATGAAATTCAGTATCAGAAAAATCGGCTTCAGAAAAATCAGTTAAGTTTTCATGCTGCATGTCATNATCTTTAGGTTGGTCCTAATTCTGGTTTCAGTTTTTAAGGTTAGATTTCTCATTGTTGATTTCTTTCATTGTGTTCTGTATTTCATTTGGAGATTGCCTCCTTGTTGGAATTCCCAGTGTTTAGTTTAGTTAATAAGAAGTGCATCTTCTTGAATTAGCTTTTTGGTTTTCCTGAAAAGAAATTCATCTTAAATTGGGATTGTTTTCTTCTTGCATGTCACAGTTGCCATGCAGAATCTTGTCAACCCTTAAATTTCGTGAAATAGGCATAACTGCTGTAACATTTATCCTTTCCATAGTTGTGAGGGTGAGGGATTCCATTATCATTTCTGATCCATTGTGTGTTACAGTTATTAATATTACTACTTTCTCAGCAGCTCTGGGATTATTAACTATTACACTCTGTTTAGATAGAAAGTACGTGATGTTACAGTGTTGAAACCCAATGCTGGCCATGAAAAAGGAGAGAGTTNGAATGGTCAATGTAGCAGTGGAAGAAATAAAAGAGGTGAAAGGGGCTATTGAGTCACTCATTTGGGGGTATTTACATTTGTATTTCACTAAAAGGGGTACGAAATTTTGAATCAGTTTTTTGAACCAGCTCTTCTCATGCTTGTGGAGATACTTTTTTCCCCACGCAGTAGTGAGATTGGGACGTCCCTGTCACTGTCTCCTCTCCTAGTTGTGGAGCTGCTTTTTGCCCACACAAGGTCAGAATCTCCTCAGCACCTTCATGCCTCATCCAGCGAAGATACTTGTCTCTCTTGCCTAGTTGAGGCATCAGTACCATCTGTTCTACTTACCATCTTCCTTCTCACACTTTGGTGGGATGGGGGAGCTGGCAACTCTCGTTTTTTTGGGTGTCATTCCTAAATGGTGTTATAAGGTTAAGGTCCCAAATATTGGGATCAAGGGGTTGGTTTTCTCTAGCCCTTCTTTGGGGCAACACACATATTTTATTTAATTCAGTATTCTCAATATCACTATCATGAAATTCAGTATCAGAAAAATCGGCTTCAGAAAAATCAGTTAAGTTTTCATGCTGCATGTCATTAATCATTCAGGATACATATTGTTCAACACTAATTTCATTGTACTTCAGGAACATCATAGCTAATGGAGTTAGGGCTTCATGTCTGAACATAGCTTTGAAAGGGCTTACTCTCATGGTGGATTGTACAGAGGTATTGTAAAAATATTCTTTGAATTTAATTACTCATTTCCATTGCTTGCCTGTGGCATGTGACAGAGCTACTCTAATCAACTTGATTAAGGTTCTATTTAGCCTATCTACCAATCCATTTGCTTGGGGATGATAGGCCATAGTGAATTCATGGATTATTTCTAATTCTTTCATTAATGGTTGCATGAGGATATTTTCGAATTGTGGTTGTCAATCTGAGACTAATTTCTGCGTTAGTCCATACTTTAAGATCCACTCTTTTACTATTTTCTCTGTTATGCATTCAGCAATTGTGCTGCTTAGCAGAATGATTCTTGCATAATTGGTAAAATTATCAACCATGACCAGAAGGTACTGAAAGCCCTCATCATCCTTCAACAACTGTTCTTGGTCCATATGGACAATGTAGAATCTTGTCAACCCTTAAATTTCACAAAATAGGCATAACTGCTGTAACATTTATCCTTTCCATAATTGTGAGGGTGAGGGATTCCATTATCATTTCTGATCCATTTTGTGTTACAGTTATTAATATTACTACATTCCCAGCAGCTCTGGGTTTATTAACTATTACACTCTGTTTAGATCAAAAGTATGTGATGTTACAGGGTCAAAACCCAATGCTGGCCATGAAAAAGGAGAGAGTTTCAACTTGGCAGGACTTGGTAAAGAATCCATTCTCTGTGGAAACCTCAGGATTCACCAACAAGATTCACAGTGCATGAATAGTGTTCTCAGTGAAATTGTGTGTTGTGGAACCTAATAATTCATTGCATTGACCACCCTTGTTATTGTAGAATCACTGGGGTGTGATTCTAGCAAACACAAAGAGAATACAGTTCAAACTACTTCTATTTAAAAAATGCATTGGTCTTTATATACAATGTTATTTACAATATGTACAAATATTACAACTACCAGTCACTAACAAGAAAAGTGCGAGGTCTGGCTGATAAATAGTAACAACTGCCAGCAATGCTACATGCTGCCCCAAGCCAGACTTGGCGACTTTTGATTGTGTGCCTAAAGGAAGAGCATTTGGTCCAAAAGGATCCATTTGACAGCTCTTCACTCAAACATGCAAAAACTAAGGCATAGGCTTGGCTGACTCCTATTGCTTTGGGTTAATCTTGTGGNACTTCTATTTACAAAATGCTTTGGTCTTTATATACAATGTTATTTACAATATGTACAAATATTACAACTACCAGTCACTAACAAGAAAAGCATGAGGTCTGGCCAATAAATAGTAACAACTACCAGTGATGCTACATTATGATAATGCAACTGGGATGCTTTAGCTTGCTATAATTCCTTACATTTACTATCCCTACATTTATAAGTATACATAGAGTCTTAGAGTACATGTGAGTAACCAATGCAGTCAGCAGAAAGAATGAAATGAGTAACAGTTGATAGGTCAGAATACAGTCTAATACAATAACAATACCAACAATATAAGCCAACTTGCAGTAATCAGGGCTTGTAGGCACCTCATATGTATAGTGGGTTTTATTATACAGAATAACAAATTTGGATCTAAAAAGGGTTAGCCTAGTTTGAATTATCAGAGACATTTCTTATTAGTGAGCAAATCAGTAGGAAAGCTACAACAGATGAAAAACTCCTATTCATAACCTATTCCTAAGAGCATGCCAGAAGTCCTGGCTACTGGCTGCACCGCACTTTTGAAAGGCTGATCTGTCAAACTACACTATATATCTTTCCATTATTTAATTAAAAAAACTGAATAAAAATAACAGAATAAATTCAGTAGAATTTGTTCATCACAATCATAAACTATTATTGCACATTTATACTAAATTTTTTTAAACAATTAAATAATCAGCTAGTACCCATTGTTTAACATTGTTGGCAATTTTCCCTCTATTTCTTCATCTGCTAATTATTTGCACAACATCAGCATTAATTAGCTTATGTGATTTTGTCTTTTGTTATTTTGCCAAATGGTTGCTGATTTAGCTAATGTCAAACTACACTATATAAAAAGTTGTACAAAATAATCAAATGATCATAATGTGTGTTTACAATTTAATCAATTTATTACTTTTAGTCTTAGTTCTTTCCTTATTTTCTCTTTCTTTGACCACATGCACACAGATTATGCCACAAAAACTTCATTGGGTTTTTCAGCTGGTCAACACTCAAGTTCAGCTCTCTGCTTGGGAAAATGACTGGTGTTTTGTAAGAGGCACTTCTCACATTTATCAATAACATTGAATACTGCAGATCTTATTCCTATTTTGACATAGTGAGTATTGAACATATTTTTGGTTTGTATAATAACTAGATGGCCCCTTTCATGTACTCTTCTTACAAGATCTCAGTGGAAATATTTGGGGATTGCAAGTATGTTATTTTGATTCTTTGCATATAGAAGACCATTCTCAGTCAGTTTCCAGTAATAGTGTTTAGAATATTGATTTACTATTGGAGTCATAGGGAAGAAGGGATCTTTGATTTGTTTGATTATTTCTGATAATACCTAGTCATGATGTTGATGGCATATTATTTCTTCCTTTGTTATTTCTTCACATACCATAATAGGCAGAATGGCTTTTCCATTTTGGAAAGCATTGATTTCTGGAAGTACTCAGTGTGAGGCATAAATCCAAATTGAATCTTTTCTCCTGCTGGTTTCTTAAGGTCTCATTCTTAGCTGGGTAGTGCTGTCGGCATTGAGGTGCAATCTTCCAGGCCAATGCTGAATGGAAAATGAAAAATCATTTAAATATTTGATCCATCTAGCTGTGATATTGGATTTGTCTCCCAAGAACTTTTTTAGCCAAGCCAGTGTGCTGTTGTAAGTACATACCACAAATGTACGTCCAAAGATGAAGTATCAAAATTTTTTTAAAGATTCAACCAATGCCAGCATCTCACATTTGGTGGCACTGTAGTTTTTCTCAGTTGTTTGAAGTTTGTGGCTAAAATATTGAGCAGGACTTTTGATTCCATCAATTACTTGACTTAAAACACCACTAATTGCCACCATGCTGGCATCNTGTAGACTGTAATGATTTGGATACTGAAGCTTCATCATAGAATGTGCCTATGTTGTGTTTGCACTTCTTCTCTAGTGATTTCTTGTCATTACACATGGTTGTATTTTGAGAGCTCTGAGTTTGGTGTTTGACATTCCTCCCCAAATATATTTTCTTGTCTCATCACTGAGTATAGTGATTTCACTTGGACATATTCTAGTTGTGTTGGCAAGGTCTACTATACTTGGTCTTCCCAGCATGTGTTGTTGCATTAGTAGTCTTGTGAAATATTTCTGGAATCTCTGATAGGCTTTCTTATTGGTGACAATGATGTTAGACTTATACTTTGCAGCATCTAATTTTTTATGTTGGCAGGTATCAGAGCTATTGCTAACTCATATTTCTTACTTCTTGCAGTTTTCTTTCACTGTTTTTTCATCATTGGTAGCACTAGTTTATCATTTGTTAGTACTATAGAGAGTATCCATATTGATGTTCTTGCTCTTAATTCTGTTGCATTTGTTTCTTCAAAGATCATATTCTTGAAATTCAGTTTAGAGTCTGCCTCATATGCTCTCCATATTTTGTGAAGCACTGCTTCTATGCTCTTGGGATATGTTTTGATGCGTGATTAAAGTTCTCTAACATTTTTTCTTTATATGATAGTATCATGTTGTATGTGGGATGATGGTTTTTGTTGATCACTATGGGAATTGTGGACCCATCACAGTCTTTAACTGTTGAACTGCTTTTAATAAATTTTTTTGTTTCTGGAGATAGGTTATCATGAGAGCTATAGCACATTCTCCTATTTGCTATGAAGTAGGGGTGTATCTGTTACTTCCCTACTTTCATCATTCTACTCTCATGGTCTTCTGATCTAGATGATTTTGTGGTAGTTGAGAGTTGTCTGTGGGAGAATGCTTCCAAGCCTCTTACTGTTGTGGAGAGCAAATTCATTGATGGTTGTTCAGAGGTATCCATTTCTGAGTCATCACTGATTTTTTCGATATCTGGATCCTTTACTTGATCACAGATCTTGGTGCCTCCTGCCTTTAGTTGCAAATGAGGACCAGTTTTCTACTGAAGAATTGTATCTGCACTTATTGATTGTTTTTTGTTTGACTGAGGCATGCGCCTATTGCTACATTGCTAGCATCTCAGTCTAGTATAAATTCTTTATCATACTCTTGAGTGTTGCTAATTCAGTTTTTATGTTATCAAGTTGTTCCTGTTCTTTCCATGTCCATTCAAATACTGCAGATTGTTTCAATATTTCTCTAATTTTAGATTTACCTTTTGGGTTGCATTTAGTATGAATCAGTATTGTTGCTTGGCCTTCCTTAACTATGCATAAGCTTGACAGTAGAGATATCTGTTTGGTATTTATTCCTGTCTGCTTGTAGATCATCACTTCTGTATTTATTTTGTCAGTGGTCGTGATTTGCCACAATATCATCCTGTAGTCTGAATGTTATCATATCTTCTTCCTCATTCTACTCTTGTGTTGTTATCACCTCTTCTTGTACTCTTAGGGTTTTATTTGTGTAATCTATTATGCAGCCATTATGTGTTAGGCAATTGCTGCCTAGTATCATCTCATATGGTACTCTTTCTAATTTGCCTTTGATGTTGATATAGTTGCCAGAGGCATTTATTAATCTGCTTTTTTCTTCTTTTAGGTTTTGTCTATCAAATCTGATATTTCCTGAACAATCATTGGTCATTACTGATATTACTGCTCCTGTGTCTATTGTAGCATTNTTTGTACAAGCCATAAGGCGTGATAAAAGCAGTTTTTTGTATATCAGAGGGTCTCATGGGCATCTGCCAGTACGCCTTGCACAGGTCCAGGCATAAAAAAAACTTGTATCTACTGACATCATATAGTAAGTCCTTGATTCACAGAAGAGGATAAGCATCTTTTATGGTCACATCATTTAATTAGCAGAAATCAATACATAAACAATATTTCTCACCCTGCTTAATGAAAATGGTTGGAATGGAAAAGGGACCATTGCTTCTTTGTATGATTCCAATTTCAATTAAATCACTCATTATCTTTTCATACTCTGTCTTTAGGTTTTCCAGCACTCATCTTACAGGGAGGTGAATGGGTTTATTGTGCTTGGTCTCTATGGCATGCTCTTCACCTATTGCCTGCCCCACACTAATGTTTCCATAGTTAAAAACTTTGTTCTTGCTCTACAGGACTGTAATGAGTGACCTCCTTTCCACATCAGTAAGATGGGGATGTGTATCTTTTGTGACATTGGGAATTTGAAATGGACTTGCTGGCTCTTTGAGATCATGAATGACTGTACATTAGGGTGGTCCTTATTTTTCAACTTTCAAAATTTTAACTTCCCAAACCTATTATTTTAATCTACTATATGAATAAACATTATTGGTAAATGTTTCTTAATTGGTTAATATTTAGGGTATGCTCAATGCTAGTGAGGTTTTGGATAACTGGCCTATAGAATAGATTTCCTGCTGTAAGTCAAAGTAATAAACATACATACTAAGCAAACAGTTTTATGTTAAACGTTCCAACACATATTACAAATTACTGGTTTAGTTCCTGCAGTGCTTGAACAGTTGTTGACTTAGATGAGTCAGGAAAGCACTGTCAATGTTCCTTAACAATTTGCAATGTAAACTGCATTTGGTCTTCATTTTTGAAGAGTAGCAAATTATATTCCTGCATCAGTACTACACCACATTCAGCAGTGTCATTCACTACATGCAGTTCACTGATGACTGATTCAGCTTCCAGGTAGCTCTCATTGATCAACCATGTACAAGGCTCTGCAGAGAGGAATGAATCTGGAATGCGCAGAATTTGGAAGAAATTCCTTGTATTGTGTGTAACAAAATCATGCAGCTGTTTGTTGTGGATTGTGGCATGGTCTACCGTAATGCNACTACACGCAGTTCACTGATGACTGATTCAGCTTCCAGGTAGCTCTCATTGATCAACCATGTACAAGGCTCTGCAGAGAGGAATGAATCTGGAATGCGCAGAATTTGGAAGAAATTCCTTGTATTGTGTGTAACAAAATCATGCAGCTGTTTGTTGTGGATTGTGGCATGGTCTACCGTAATGCGCTTCTGTGGTGGTTCATGTGTTCCTTGATGAGCGAGTGCATCTACCATGGCTTTTTTCTCTACTGCATCAAAGTTACGATCAAAAAAGGCCAGTTCTTCACTTAGGTACCATAGCTGGCCACACAATTTCTTCATAGCAGCGACATGTGCTTCCGAACTGGATGAAGCCAAGAATTTCAACAGATTCAGATCATTGGCAGGTGCTGCAGTTGGCAGAAAAGACAAAAACCAAGACTTGATATAAGCCGCAACACCGAAGACACAGAAGTCTGCCAGACCTTGGAGCTCACGGTGTGTCATCTTGAAGCCCGCATCCCTGAAGATGTAAATTTTCAGAGCATAAATTAGCCGAGCAATGAAGCGTGCACGATGGATAGCACCTGACTTTCTGAACTTCGAACCACGTGCAGGAATTCCTCCTAAGAA
>CABFPE010000736.1:67394-107661 GCA_900660155.1 Hofstenia miamia
GTGAGTATTGTATGATACCATGCTGTGGGCTAGCACGAATATCTGGCAATTACAGATTATTTAATAGTGAGCTGAGAGATAACAATGAAAATGAGAGTTTGTGTTTTCTGAATTGAGATAGAAATTAAAAGTGAGACAAATAGGGTAGCACCAGTCAATAGGTTAAGCACTTTACTTCTGGACGTTCCACTTTGGCTGGAAGCCATAGGAATTGGTCATCTTGGTTATTACCTAAAGTAGTTTCATTACTTGGATGAATTAATGTTACATCTATATGTTATTAATTCTATGTTAATCCTTTTTCCGGAATCGTGGCTGTTCTGTAAACGCTATTTAAACCTTTTGTGGAGTCAATTAAGTTTCTAGTTAAGTTTCCCTACCAGCCACTGATTCTACAATAAAGATGTAACATATTTTGAAAAGCATTATAGAGAAAACTTAGACATAGAATCATATATTTGTGAATGTGGGAATTTATGTTGGACCAACAGGATCAGGTAAGACTAGAAATTTATGTGAACTTACTAAAAACAGTTAAAATCCAATTGTTTTACATATACAAAATATAACAAGAAGATTAAATAGTGTTAATAAAATTTGCTATACAATTGATAGTTATTTTTCTAAAAAAATGTTGAATTACAAAAAAGAATTTGTGAGGCATGATTTACAACATGTTAAAATCATTACTAAGAACAAACAAAATTGAAGGTCAATTTTTTGAAATATATGTTTTCTAAACAAAACAAGAAAATTAGTTACAAAAGAATGCTTTAAAGAATTTACAAAAAAGAAAGAACATTGCCTGCTTGAAGTGGACCTTGCTTTAGAAGTAAAATTCAAATATAATAATGGCATTGAAATATAGGAAATATGTTAAGGTATGCATGTAGTGGTGTAGTATCACGGGGTGCATCTAGCAGCTCAAGCAGTACAAAGTTTGCAAAAGATTACCATCACTGAGAGCAACCCATTCTCTAACAAAATAAATGAAGATTAGTAGTTCGCCAATTTCATTGTAGAAAAAGTAATTCCAAGACAGCATTTCAAGCAGCAACCAATTCACACAGCATCTCACTGAAGCCAAGTCATTTGAATCCATCCTCACAATCCAAGGTGCTAATCATGTGTCTCAAGTTGTAATTTCTAGCTCAATAAAACAAATTTAGCTCTGTGTTTATCATCTCAGCTCATGTAATAAAGATATTAAATAACATGTAATTACCACGTATTTGTGTACACCAATGGCATAGTATATTCACATTGTGTGATAGTTTGTGCATGTTAGATCAATAGATGTAGTAGTTCTTTTATTTCCTATGCCTATACATAGCCTAAAGCAACCACAACCCAGATAACAAATTTTGGTCTAAACAACGTTGTTTTTTAGTTGTTTTTTTATGGTTGTTTTAACGTTGAAATGGTACCCTTTTGACTGGTCTAAACAACGTTGTTCCAACAACGTCACATTAGGTTGCTTTTTGGTTGTTTTTTCTGAATAAAAAAGCACTATTTTTAGGTCGTAACAACGTTATTTTATGTTGCCCATGATTGTTCTAGCATTACTTTTATATGCAATACATCAAATTTATATTGATAATCAGTTCAAACATTGCTGTTTAAACTAACACAAGCCCAACAAAGGGCAGAACAGTAATACAATAAATACATTAAATACAACATTTGCTGAAATTTTGAATGAATGTCTTGATTTTAAATGATAACAATAAGCATAAAAATCTGCCAAATTTAACAAAAATTTAAACTTTTAAAGTTAAGTATAATTTTGAAATAATACTTTTTTAAATCGTAAAGAATCTCTTCTGCTCAAATGTAACTTTTTTATCTGACAGATAATTTGAAGGTGTCCAAATATTCATGAATAAATTATTTTGAAAATTCGCTTACCAAGTATATTATAATTTTTCACAATTTTAATATTTCAAAAAAGCTTTTTGCAATTCCGTTCTTTATATAAAAATGATCTAGTAATCAAAATGATGAAGTGAGTTCTATTTGCAAGCATCTGCTTGAATCTTAAATTATCACATTTTTAATTACTCAAATTAGTATTAATGGTTGTTTTTATGATGTTAATGGTTGCTGCAACAACCAAAAGTATGAAACAACCATAAACAACGTAAAAACAACCAAAATTGTTATCTGGGAATATGGGCTCACATCTGTCAAGGGGCGAGTTATCATCCCAGGCACAGCAGAGTTCCTCCCACATTATCGCCGAATCTTACAATTGCATTATTATAAAATTCATACCAAAGCTAAAAAGGTTAGTAGATAATAAAATAATGAAAGAGTAAACATTATCCAGTGAGAACAAAATTTATTTGACATTTGATAACAATGAGTTCCCTATTTATTACAAGAAAAGGTAAATATTTACCATTTTACAAAAGTTAGCTTGTTTCCCTCACAAATTAAAAAAGCAATTACATGTAATGTATAGCTGGAGGGGACAATTACTAAATTCGAAACTTAATTTCAAAAAGATCACAAATTAATAAAACCACTAAATTAAAGATACTAAATAGCACCAAATCAATTGGAGAGTGCCTAAAATCAAATAAAAAATAAACAAAGGCCCCAAGTGACTCTACACGCCCCCATTGCACAGTTAAGGCTGCAGTAACAGTTAAACAGTGGCACCACACAACTTTTGGACTTCTTCTTACATAAGAGCAGATCCATGTAAATGATCTTGGTAGCTGAAATCATGTGAGTATTGTACATACTTGTGGGCTGATAGGAGCTGCTATACAAAATGGTAAAGTTTTCCATACAGTAGGGTTGCGCCATGCCAGATAACATTTTGGAGTCATAACAGATAATAGCATTGATCTGGGGCCTACATTCTGCATCAATGATAAAGGGGATCACGTTGACAGAACAGGTTAAATCCTTGGTGTTGAACACCCATCACAACTTATTCTTAGTTTCTTCTGTTATATTGTCTCAAACTAAACAAACTGCTTTCTGAGTAGCTATAAAGTATGGATGCAGAATCTCATCACCAACCTTAGATGTCTTAGCTTTACATTCCTCAGCTTTTCAGGACCTAACACTAGCTGAGTTGCGGGAGGAAGGACCAGGACTAGGAGGGGGTTTTGAGTCAACATGGGGCAAGGTTACATAAGAAAATTGGGCAAAAAGGCACTCTATGCTCCTCAGATTCATGCACAGAGAGTTGTCTCCATGCATAGTCATCCAAGGTCCACTCCCGCTCAGAGAGTTGTCTCTGAGCATAGTCGCGGGAAGTCTGCTCCCAAGGAGAGAGTTGTCTCCCCTAGTAGTCACAGCTGCTGTGGGTGTCTTCTTTCTGTGCGCTCTCACTTTAGTGATGTGCCTTCATCTGATCATCCTTGTTCAATTCATTTCATCTCACAGGTTGATTTGTCATTGCACTCAGCATCTGGCTGGGGGTTGATTCTCTGTTCTTTTCATAGTTGCTAAACAAAGATATAAGATTAAGGTCCCATTCCTGGGTATTTAAGTGATCTAAATATCTCTGATCTCTAGCTTTTCATTTAGGCAAAATATGAGTAGCTATAGTGTTGCTAATACTACCAAGGTTACTATCATACTCAACCTGTGTAAGGTTGTCTTCCTCCCATTCAGTGAGGTTATCATAATATTCAATCTCATTAACGCTGTCATTGATGAGAGAAAACTTGTTATTGTTGTCAATGATTGCATTTTGTATATCCTTAATCATTTGTCTAAGTCACTGAAAATGGGCAACTTTACCATTATCTAATAAGTTCCAGTAGTGATCTAATACTTTAACTATTTCAAAAGGTCCTTGCCAATTAGTGGCAAGTTTTCGTACTTGGTTAGCACCTGTAACCTGATGAGGAAAATAAGCAAATATGGAATCTCCGTTTTTATGAGGCTTGCTGTACAGCTTCTTGTTGAAGTTTCTGGCAAATGACAAACTGATTGGTATTCCAGCAGATAGAGAGGTGCACTTCCTGGAATTCCTGCAGCATCTGGTTCACAAAATTCTCCAAGGTTGGTTTGTTGTAGTCCAGAAACATGATAGACAGGGGGGTGCTTGCTTCACAGTCAAACATGGCTTTGAAAGGGCTCACTTTGGTGGTGGAGTGAACAGTGGTGTTATAAAAGAATTCAACTGCCTCTATGACGCGTCTCCAATTTCTACCAGTGGCAGAGGCTAAAGTGACCCTAATCAACTTAATGACTGTGCAGTTCAGTTGCTCAACAATGCTATTTGAATGTGGATAGTAAGCAGTGGTAAAATCATGTATGATCTCAAGTTCCTTTATAAGAGTGGACATTAAGGTGTTCTCAAACTGGGGACCACAGTCAGAAACCAACTGCTCCATAGACCTGAGTTTGAAAATCCATTCTTTGATGATCCTTTTGCCAATGACTTTGGCAGTGGTATTGTCAAGAGGAATAAGCCGTGCATATTTAGTAAAATGATCTATTAAGACCAAAAGATATTGAAATCCTTGCTCATCCCGCAATAGTTTCTCAATGTCCATGTGAACCACTTCATTTGTTTTCTCAGCAACCTGACTGTGGAGCTCAGCTCTCTGCTCAGGAAAGTGTCTGGCTCCTTGAAGCAGGCATGCTTCACACTTATCAATCACATCTTGCACAGTGGCTCTAATACTGATGGTGACATAATGAGCATTAAAGATTTGCTCCATTTGGATAATTCTGAGATGACTGCATTCATGGATCTTCTGGACAAGATCCCACTTGCAATACTTTGGAATTGTCAGACAATTGTTCTGACTATGCAGGTAAAGGAGTCCAGCCTCAGTGATTTTCCAGTGATAACTTTGGAAGTATCTCTTGGCAAAGTTGCTGATAGCACAGTCAGTGTTCTTGACTTTATAGATAATTTCAGATAAGACTTTATTGTGCAACTGATGGGTGGCTATTTCCCTTTCTGAGGTCTCCTCTTTTACCATGATGGGGAGGATCACTTTCCAGTTCCAGTCTGCATTGATGTTGGGGAGGAGCTCATACTCACATGCTGGGATGAATCCAAAAGGAGTGTTCTCACCATGCGCTTTCACAGGTCTCTCTCATAACTTGGCAGAGCAGTGAAATAATCAGCATTGAGGTGCAATCTCCCCAGGCGATTAGTGATAGTAAAGGTGAAATCATTATGATACTCCAACCATTGGGTGACGATGTTTGACTTGTTGCCAGAGAATTTCTTGAGCCATGCTAACACAGAGTTGTTGGTATGAACAACAAATTGGCGACCTAAGATAAAGAATCAAAACTTATTCAGATTCTCAATGAGCGCTAGCATTTCAGAATTTGTTGCTCCGTAGTTTAGCTCAGCATTACAGAGCTTCTGGCTAAAATATTGTAATGGGCTTTCCTGACTGTTGATTATCTGACTGAGAACGCCACTAAATTCGAAACTTAAGTTCAAAAGGATCACAAATTAATAAAATCACTAAATTAAAGATACTAAATAGCACCAAACCAATTGGAGAGTGCCTAAAATCAAATAAAAAATAAACAAAGGCCCCAAGTGACTCTAAAATGGCTACCAATAATATGAAAGAGCAACAGATTTTTAATAGCATGGAATTTAAAATAGAAGAAATACACAAAGAATACATTAAATTAAATAATGAATTAAAATTTACTATTGCTGATTTCAGAAAGTGTTTATTCTCTCATTTTGTCTAACAGTGTATAAATTTCAAGGATGTGACATGAATGAACTTTATAATATATATGATGTAAATGTGATGGATAGAAAAGTAATAAATGCAGCACTATTTGAATATTTTAACTTAAACCATTCACATATACATAAAGAATTTAAAAATCATCTAATAGCTAATTTTGAATTATGCAATGCTAAGTTTAATAGTTACTATAAAGAAGGCAAGATATATAAAGTAGAATTTTAAAATTCAAATAAAAGTTACATTGGATCAACTTAAATTAATCTGGAGACAAGTCTTACTTAGCATTTGAGATCAAAAGATTTTCAAGTAAATAAATATTATACAAAACTTAATGCAGTTCATGGAAATCATAAAAGTAAACATAAACCAAACATTTCTTTGATTATTTATGTTCCATCAAAAGATAAAAAATACTGGAAGAAATTGAAAAAGGATATATCAAGAATTTTGCAAATATATATCAAGAGAATTTTTAAATTCTACAGCACAATAAAAAGACTTCAAAACAAAAGCCAACAATGTATAAATGTGAAATGGAAAAGGAAGAAGAAATAAGAAAAAGGATAGAACAAGAAATCAAAACATTTGTAAAAAGATGAATCATAAAATTCAAATAAAACACTATTCAGGAAAGAAAATGTATATAATTGATACTAGATATAAAGGAAAGCACTATCATTTAACTGAAAGTTATAAGAAACAGGATCAAACAACAGCTTTTGGCAATATTCAAATAAAGAAACCAAACATTATTGAAACAATCATGAAGGAATTTTAAGCCAACTATTAAATTTATCAGGATATCTTGACCACTTTGGTGTATAAAGTTTTTCAAAAACTTTCCTTTTAAGCTTACTTATTCTAACCTACTTTAAATTTAGTGCTAAGGGTACTAATGTGGTTACTGAGATTATACAAATTGTTGTAAACTTGATCGTCATTTTATAATTTTTGAATGCATCTATTGGATTCATTTTTATAGACCTATGTTTTTTATAATTGTATTCATTTAAAATTTTAGGATGTATATCTAAATATTGTGTATGATTTTGTTTTGTGAATTCTTTCCACACTTTGTTTTTAATTGTTTTTTTTAAACTTTCAACAATTGAGTTTTTCTCAATATATTCTGCTGAGTACATCTTTATACTATATTTGTCACATAGTTCTTGAACATTTTTATTATAAAACTCCTTTCCTTTATCAACCCATAAAGATTTAAAATTTCTAACACCTGAGAGAACAGTTTGTAATACATCTCTAACAGTAAGTCCAGCCTTATCTTTTAAAGGAATTATCCATCCATACTTTGAAAATGCGACTATAATCATCAATAAATATTTATAACTCTTATTCCACCTGCTAATTTTTGACATGCACATAGTTACATTTCACTTTCAGGAATTTGTATCTCATCAAAAAATCATTATAATATGTTACATTTAAAAAATGATGTATACTATACAATAATTATTACCTTTGTACATTTTAGAGGCAAATATGTTTTTAGAAGTGCTGGGATTTTGTCTAGCAAATTGACTTTATTTACTTTACCAAAAGAAGCATGGCCTCCAAGAACAATTATATTTACAGTAGTTTGTGAAAAATCAAAAGATGTGTTTGTCCCAATTACTAAATTTGGTGTATTGTCAGTACACAATTCAGTGATAGAAGAAACATTTGTTTCCTTAAATAATATATATTTTGACACCACTGATTTGTCTTGGAATGACATTGAATTAAATAGTAGTACAGACAGCAGTCATATTATTAAAGGAATGGAATTTGATACTGAATTTATAATTCAGTGTGATATTTCACATTAGAATGGTCCATTTTGGCTGATTGCAAGTGATGCAACAACTATAAAATGTATTCATTTGCAAAATTTGACATATTTCCTTCCTAGGACAAATTATTGAAATTAATTTTTTTTCTAATCTCCTATATAGAAATTGAGTGAAAGATTTCAAATTGTAAGTGAACCAATTATACTGAAAACAGTAAATAATACCAAGACAGGAGAAAATGAAATAACTTATGGAATGTAATTAATGAGTTGTTTTAATGAAAAAAGGAAATGTGAATTCACCATTCCAAAAGAAGTTATAAAATATGTAATATATAACTTTAAAATACAAAAATTTAATTAATCTAAGTTAAATCCTGTGATTCTCAAGTCTTGTTTAGCTTACCAACGTCTTTATATGGTTAATTTTGAGAAGAACATTTCTATAAGTGATATATTAGATAAATTCAACCATGAATTTGGTTTGATTGGTCCAGGAGAAGGATGTTTAACAAACCTATTTGAATATTTATTTTGAACTATTCAATGTTGTCATACACATTCAATCCTCCATGACAGCTATGGTTGATTTTACAATGAATATGGATTGGGTAGGGGCTATTGTTATGCTATTAAAATACTTGTAATTTCTTAAAGAAAATCCCTTTGTTAGGACATCTGACAGATTTTATGTTTTGCTTAAGAAATAGGGTGTAATGGGGATGTCTGGTGCATCATTTAAAATTGGGAATAATTGAATAATTATTTATATGGGTATGGCTGCAGTTTTTTTACCTCTCGCTGTAAAATCCTGAATTTCTAAAAAACGCCTTTTTCTTATCAAAATCAATAGAAAAGTGTAAAAACTTATTAAAAATAATCACTTTTAGGAAACTGCATATATACATACAACCAGGAGTTTTATTATTAGTAATATCCAACATGGAATAATTCCACTAGGAGATGAATGAAAAACATTTTAAATCTTCGTCAATATTCAGAGACTGCACTACTAAAAAAATCAAGTGTTTGAAAAATTTCAATATTTAAAACTCCAAATGGTCTTAAATTTTTCAGTTGTCTATTACGCATTATGAAAGAGTATATATAATGTATGATTAAATTTATTTTACATATTATTCTTTAATGACAACAGTTGAAATGGTGCTTATTTCTTTTGAAAATTACAATCATTTAACAGAATACTATAGTCAGTCAGTCAACAATGGTATAAAAAACAATACTACACAACAAAGATCAATGATTAAGGACGATATACAAGTAAAATTAAATTCTGTTCCAAACAGTTACCCTGATGTACAATGCCAGTACAATGATGATTATTTGAACAAACTTATAAAATACCATCACCACATGCTAAATTTCAGTAATAATAATAATAATGATGATGCATTGAAAGAATTTTGAAATGATCCAAATACAGGTGATTTTTTACATGATAAGATTTACACTGGCACTGTTTCAATGTCATGTAAAGAATTCAGGGATTATTTACAAACACCTAATAAAAGACTGTCAAAACCTGTGTGATATTTTAAAGGATATTGCCACAATCCCTGACCACCTGATTAAAAACAAAAACGTTTTCAAAAATGTAAATACAAAGCAACTGCTATTATAGAACTAGTTTGAAATATGGATAAGCACTTGCATCAACTGTACACTTTGTTAAAATCATCAGCAAATTTTGGTGGAATTAATAAACTATATCATAAAGCTAAATTGAAATTTCCGAAAATTACCTTGCAAAATGTGAAAAACTTTCTCAAAACCAGTGATGTATATACAACACACAAGAGAGCTGTGAGGAAATTTACCTGTCAACATGTTATTGCACTTGGAATTGATGAAATTTGGACTATGGACTTAGCAGTGGTTTCAATCTCTAGCTTTGTACAATAGAGGAATAAAATACTTACTTGTTTGTTATGATAATTTATCTAAAAAATTCTGTGTACAACCTTTGTGAAATACATTGTGATGGCTAGGATCATCATCTCTTGTGTTAGCAGATTATAGTTGGAGGTTGGTGGTGGAGTTGTACATAACTCATCAAACAGATTGCCAAGAGAACCAGATGCTAATGTTTCAACAGACATTACCATAAGAAAAACTAATTTGTGTAGAATCAAAATAATTATTGTATCTGACGATTTGGGTGAATATATAAATTGAGTTGTTTAATCAGTAAGCACATAATGACATCACTAAAACACCCATGCCAATATCTACAGCCCAGCAGATGTCAAAGGTCTCTGTCTAGACCAATCAGAAAAAAGTGGAATGAAATGGACCCCACCTTTCAATCAATTTAATTTTTTAAAAAAAGTTTTTATTTTTGTAATTGACATGTGTTGTCTGTGAAATTTATTTAATGCCCTCAATATTAAAAAATTAATTGTTTGAAAATAATTATTAATTATGACTTTTACTGAAGAAATTTAGCATTAAAATGTAATTCCAAAAACATATATGAATAAAAAAATTGGTTACATTTTGAACATTAGACTGCAAACAAATGTGTTTGCCAACAAATATTACAACAAAACAGAACATATTCCAATGACATCAGAGATTGAATGACCCCCCAATGTACACAATTACACCATAGCTATGCTCGCCAGGGTCAAAAGTATAGTGTACTGCATAATGGACTCAGCCCTTACTACTGATAGTTTCACCTGCAGTCCAATTGTAAAAAGATTAATTCTTTTCTTAAGAAAGTTCAATATTTTCTTGTTGGTTAATTTGAAGCTTCCACTGACAGTTTTATATTTAATTATGAAACAATACATGTACTCAGAGTTCTGTGGTGGTCGCCATGTGGCATTGGTGAGAAATCAGCATGCATTCCTACTATTCGATCTTATTGAGAATTTCAAACTGATGCATGGATTGACTGATGCTACACATAATTATTCAACTCCCTGCTATTTTACCCTTTCCTAATAAAAGTTAAAAGTACATGGGAGATCATGTTAGGAAAGGTTGGCCAAACTTGGGCCAACCCAATGCAGATAACCTTTTAGAAGAGTTGCATAAGACTGAATCCCTTATTAGATTAAGAGTAAAGAAGCCCTAACTCTTGGGTACAACTGGTAAACCTAAGTGCTAAGTAAAATAACCTATGCTCAGTGCATTCCTCACCTCATGCAATTTACATGAAAGCATTAATAATAATTTTAATAATGAATGACAGCAGTATGAAGGTCCTAACTGTATACCTAACCTAAGTTAAAGGATATTCCAATCAACGCATTCCCTGTATGGGTACCCCTTAACTACACAGTTGAAAATTAGAAAAACATAATTTAAAGTAGTAAACAGGGCTGAGAATTAATCACACAAAAATGATTCTGATTGTTTAAGAGCTCATGACGTCACATATCACATGACAGACCATGAATATTGGAGGAGGCTGGTTTAATTAGTGAGTCATTCTACTTGACAAATGTTTTTGACAGCTCAATAATGGATTTTCAGTGATGTTTTTGAAATTTTTAAGTGTATCAACTAATGGATTTTCAAGTAGCTAGTTTAGTGATTTGTGACACTTTTTTTAATTGATTTTTGTGGTGATTCATTTTCATGTTGGGAGCTATTTAGTCTACATTCTCATGTTTTGATATAATGATTAATTTATATGGCTAATGTTTTCTGTTAATATACACAGCTATATCACATGTTACACACACTTGCATACATTACATTGCATTTGTGATTATGCATTGTTGGCTAATTTCACATTTTGTCAGATATGCACACATGCACATCTGTTAATATTACAGACTAATTTTCCATGTTTTTCAATTACATGTAAAGAATACACAAGGCAATGTCAATACAAACTGCTATCATGCTTACCATATCATGTTTTCCTTAATTTCAATAGTTTCAAGTACAATGTTTAACTTGCTTTTTGTGAATTTTCAAAAAAAACTGCATTTCATTTTTTTTTGTTAATATACCTTGTTAATGCATTTATCATATCATGTTTTTTTCCAAACAATGATTAATTTTCATAAAGTTCCATGTATTTCCATTGGCTGGTCAATCTATATTCACCTCATTTCATCAGATAAAATCATTATTTTTCTTCTATGCAATTTTGTCTCTCACTTTTGGCAATATCTGTTGAAACTCTACCATTAGGCTCATTGGACAGCCTATTTGATGAACTATGCAGAACCCTGCTGCCATCACATAGTTATAACCCACTAACACAGGAGATGATGTCCCCACCACTGCACCTGTAAAAGAAAAATGCAAGACTCAACACAAACAAAGAGATCCAATAGTCAATAATAATGCAATTGTCTT
Organism: Hofstenia miamia; assembly: GCA_900660155.1. Taxonomy (NCBI): domain Eukaryota; kingdom Metazoa; phylum Xenacoelomorpha; order Acoela; family Hofsteniidae; genus Hofstenia; species Hofstenia miamia. Next base: position 79,227 of record CABFPE010000736.1, read on the forward strand.
CCCTGCCTCCAAAATTAGTGAGGATGATCATGTTTGACAATGCTTAAACATTGTTAATTCCCAACCATCAACCTGTATTTTTTCAAGTGTGAGCCCAGCAGTGAACTCCGGAAAATACTCTAACAGTCGAAGAAGTTGTTCAGTTGAACATGAGATATGGTGTTGCAGTATAGATCAGACTCAACAATGGTTTTTAAAATTTCCTACCTAAATGCTGACAACACATTGGGTGAGAATTACAAGACTCTGGTAAATAAAAAACTATTTCACAATGATGACATGGAAATTGGAACTGATGGCAATAATGTAAATTGTATTGTATTAGAATTTAGTAAAATAAAATTGTAGATTTGTTTTCTCCACCACTTTCTACATGTACAGATTTATATAAAATAATACTAGTAAAATTCGTTGATTATTAGTTACAATGGTTTTACAACAAACTTTAAATTTACACTGATTATTATTAGCAAATGTTGATAATAATATACCTTGTGGAATGTTCATTTGACATACAAATTTAAAATAGTCCTTTATACAGTCTGTATAATTTCCCATAATTTGTGGATACTGACAGCCTGTAAAATAAAAATGCAAGACTCAACACAAGCTAAGATACCCTATAATCAATAATAATGTGATTGTCTTCCCCATCTCCAACATGAGTGAGAATGAACATGTTTTACAACTCTTAAATGATGTTAATTCCCAACCATCAGCCTTTATTTTTTCAAATGCAAACCCAGCTAGCAAACTACTGAAAAAACTCTGGCTAACAATCAAAGACATTGTTCAGCTGAACATAAGATATCATGGTAAAGATAAGACTTGCCAATGGTTTTTACTACTTCCTACCTATACAGTATGTCAATGCATCTGGTGAGAATTACAAGACTCTGGTAAATAAAACCTATTTCACAATCATGACATGGAAATCATGAATGGTGGTAATAATGTAAATCATATTGTATTAGAATTTAGTAAAATAAAAATATAGTTTTGTTTTCTCCACCACTTTCTACATGTACAGATTTATATAAAATAATACTAGTAAAATTTGTTGATTATTAGTTACAATGGTTTTACAACAAACTTTAAATTTACACTGATTATTATTAGCAAATGTTGATAATAATATACCTTGTGGAATGTTCATTTGAAATACAAATTTAAAATAGTCCTTTATACATTCTGTAGAATTTCCCATAATTTGTGGATACTGACAGCCTGTAAAATATAAATGCAAGACTCAACACAAGCAAAGATACCCTATAATCAATAATAATGTGATTGTCTTCCCCATCTCCAACATGAGTGAGGATGAACATGTTTTACAACTCTTAAATGATGTTAATTCCCAACCATCAACCTTTATTTTTTCAAATGCAAACCCAGCTAGCAAACTACTGAAAAAACTCTGGCTAACAATCAAAGACATTGTTCAGCTGAACATGAGATATCACGGTAAAGATAAGACTTGACAATGGTTTTTACTACTTCCTACCTATACAGTATGTCAATGCATCTGGTGAGAATTACAAGACTCTGGTAAATAAAACCTATTTCACAATCATGACATGGAAATCATGAATGGTGGTAATAATGTAAATCATATTGTATTAGAATTTAGTAAAATAAAAATATAGTTTTGTTTTCTACACCTCCTTCTACATGTACAGTTTTATAAAAATAATATTAGTAAAAAAATCATTAATTATTAGTTACAGAAGTTTTTCAATAAACTTTTTAAATTTACATTGATTATTAGCAAATGGCAATAATAATATACCTTTTGGAGTGTTCATTCAATGTAGATATTTAAAATAGTCCTTTATAGAGTCTATAGAATTTCCCATGTTCTGTGGGTACTGATAGCTGTGATTGAGTAAATTTTCCACAGGCTGAGAGATTATTTGACTAAGAAATTCACAGTTCATAGCATCACATACCCAAAACATTGTATTCTCTCATGTTGATACATTTAGTGAGTTGATAAATTGAAGCATTTGTTCACTTGTGAGATTACCTTCTGTAAACGTGATATGATGGAAGTTACACTCATACCAGTTAAAAGCCTTTTGTATATGAGGTAGGAGAGAGTTAAACACTGCCTTCAAGTGGTGTACTATAAGAATGTAAAGTTTTTCATTGATTAAAATCAACAATTGTTTGATATAGTAAATATTATTGAATGTGTTCCCTCAAACTTCAAATAATATATGATCACTTTTCATGACTTCAAACAATGAAAAATGGGTAAACTGCACAGTTAGAAAACTTATGAGTGAATGAATATAACTTGCTTTATAAATAAATGTTTGATTAACACTTTTTACAGTTGCAAATAGTAAATAAAATTTCTCTTGCAAAAATTACAATTATAAGGGCTATTTGCTTAATTCACCCATTCACATTTGGTCTACCAATGTCAAGTTATTACAAATATTTATTTGTTTTGCTTTTTAATTATTATCAAGTTTTAAATTTAATAGAAATTCAGTTTTAATTGATAAAAATTTTTATTTAATTAAAATGTCATTTTTTACATTTTTGACCCATCTGAAACACCATTGTAATTTACTTTGTTCTGTTTAAAGGTATTCTTTTGTCTTGCATTCTTATATCTTTAAAAATTTTTAAACACTAGGAATTTACCACATGTTTCTTAAATCAAGTTTTTTTTCACTAGTAAGTACTAATTTTTAGCAATTGAAATAAAAATTGATGGCACATATATTTATTTTAAACATTTTTTACACACTAAATCTAAACACAGTTTGTGCATTGCTGCTTGGATATATTGGTGGTTTATCCTTGCCATGTCAAAATTTAAGTCTGATAGACATCTTGTATTTTTCCCCTGTAGCTTTCTCTGCATAAAATTTAGGTAGGAAAAAGCATTTGCCATTTTCCAGTTTAATTTTTACCACAAGGCCATACTTTGTGTGAAGACTATATGCATTACAAATTTTTTGCCACTTGCAAATTTTTAATTCTCTAATAGAGATATATTTCATCTGACGTTCTTTGAAAATTTCATTGATGCTGTTCACTACTCTACTTAGGGTTGAACTACATTATCAATAGTCTTTAGGGAATACATGGTCTCTGGTAATATGGGCTTCAAAACAAATTTTTTTGGTTGTGAGAGATCTTCTTGTTTAGTCTGTGTATCTTTTGCAGATTTTTTAGCATGAGATTTGTTAGCAGCTTTTGGAGTCATTGTTGAATTTAAAATTGAAAAAGTGTTCAAAGCAAAGGTTATTTATTACAAACTTTTAGCATATAAACCAATCAAAAATAACTTAATTCATTTGATCCAATCATCAACTAACCTGGTTAATTCATTTGCCAACCTGTGAAATGTTGTTAAAACATTATAAAATATCTGTTGTGTACACCCATATATCTATTTCATCTTAATATCAATTTACCAGGGTTTTTTTGCAAAAAAAATGCATAGAAACACATTAGTGATGTTTTTGACAGAAGCTTTTAATCTGTCACATTCAAGTGTACTCAATTTAAAACCTTTTTATTTAGTGCAACCCCACATCCAGAATTGTGCAAAGAGAACCTGTCAATCACCTGAAAACTTGACATTTTAAAAGCTTTTTACATTAAAACCCCCCCTGCAAAATAAACAAGTTGAGTTTTAAAAGCATTTTTTTAAAAGCTTTTCTTGGAGGACCTGTCAACATCAAATTAGTTAAAAGCTTTTTGTGTAAACTCACCATGAAATGCAATTAGCAGGGGACATACTTGAGATTTGTACATACCATGAATTAACTTTATTACAAAAGTTTTCCCAAATTGATTTTACTTATCACTAATTGGATATTCTCCATCCAATAAAACTCAATGTCTTCCACATTATTGTTTATAATCTTTTTTCAATTTCATTCCAATTTTGGTTAATACTAGTTTGCTTTCAACATTCTGCTTTTGTACTTTAAAATGTCTCCCAAATTATTGACAACAATCTTTATAAAGACCCATTAGATGTGTCATTTGACAAGGCAGTGTAAGACATTATCTATGTAAAAAATATTATCTAAGAATATTTGTTATACAATGTTTCTCAGTTAAAATATGTAATGCACCTTTTTCATTATATTAAAAACAAAAGGGTTTTTACATTACATTTTGTTATAATATTTCATGAACTATTATTATTAAATGTGTTAAACAAATGTTTTTACTTTGAAAATATTCCAGAAGAATCTAATCAAACTTTGGAAATTTATGATGACTGGTCACAAAATTTTGATAATAGAGTTTATTAAATGATGGTAGAATGCAAACACACTCAAAATGGTTGTGGAGATGATCAACCTAACAAATCAGGTACAAGCAACACCCAGGCTGCTAACAATGTTTCCACAAACAACAATACCACATGAGTATGCTATAGCATGCTTTTTTTGTTTGCCATCTTTTACATTTTAAAAACACAAGGTTTCAAGTTTTTTTACATATATATACAGTCAGCATTTCTTAGTTTGAAAGCATTTATTTTTAATTGTCATTGCTCTATTTCCTAGAATTATTTTTTTTTTTTAAAATAAAAGGCATTCACAATTTCAATTTCTGAAATTATACAGGTGTGTGTGTTTTATTATTTTTGGCATTCTAAATCCATACTCTTATAGAATTTTATTCTGAATTAAATGTTTACAATCCAATTAGTAAATCAATAGTCTGTGGGTGTTTGTAGTTTTAATCACTTCTTAAAATGGCAATCAAATTGAAACAATCCACAGTTAAATCTAAAAATTTTGAATAATCTTCTTTGTGAGTCATAAGGTACTTCTGCACATTCAGAATTAATGCAGTGCTATTGTTGTTCAGTCCACAGGAGACCTAGCAATGATTGCACATGCTGTGCAATGTGCCAGCACCCTAAACCCAACCAAGTCATAATTTCCTTCTGTGCAGCCTCTATCAACTGCTTGTTCTGGATGGCAAGCCTGCTGGTGATCTTCCTGATGGTATTTGTTGCTTGCTCTGTTTATGTTGAAAGGATTGAGTGGGTGTGATGTTGATTGCTCCTGCTTTTCCAAGGGACCAGAGGGGATCAGAACATCCACAGGCCATGTGAGCAAGCAGGAGTGATCCAAGTTGGCACTCTGTTTGTGTATGGGATTCATTAAGGCTCTACTTGCACAGTTGAAGATAGTATCCTGTTTGGTGTTGTGGCAGAATATCACATCTGGCCCTCTCTTGCATGTCAGCATGTGATGTCCAAGGGGATCAAGCAGATTCTCTGGACACAATGGACACTTGGCGCCTGTACACACCAGGGGTGGTCCCAGCCTGTGCTTTAGAAGAACCTGTACTTCCTCTGGTTCAAGTCCAAAGCCCAACCCTGGAGATGGGGTGGCTGTCAACCATGTGGATGTGTTTGGTGATGAAACTTCAAGTAGACACACTTGTTCTGATGGACTTTCAGTGTCTTCCAACAAGTCAGAAAGACATTTCTTTTCTATAGAAGCTGAAAGTGATACCTGACTCTTCCATTGACTTGGAATCTCATTCCCAGCTATTTGTAATCTGTCCTCTACCTTCACTTGGTCATTGTAGGACTAAATGCTGAATTTCAAGTTGGCAATAATCTCTGAGGATGCCACAGAAGAGATGTAAGCTGTGGGTGCGTCCAGCTTAAGGGAATGCAGGCCAATTCCCCCACAACTCAGCCCTAGTTGTGCCTGTTTCCTGCTGACCTCCAAAAACTCTATTTCAGTTACTTCCTTGAAACAACTTAACACTGTGTCATCAAAACAACCCAACATCTCTTGTGCCTGATCTGGTGGACAGCACCTCAAGGTGTGCTAGCTTACAAAAGCTTCCACATTGTTGGAAGGAGTGTTGTGGAGCACCAAGGGTTGGCAGCTTGTTCAGAAGCAGCTCAGCTGCTTGTAATGTAATCATTGCAATAGTCATTACTTCCAATTGGCACTCCAAGAATTGCTGGAACATGCTTCAGAGTGGGTCTCCTTAGGCTCACAACTTCAGCAACCATTGGCAGATCAGTATTAGGAGCTTCCATCAACCTAGCATGTGAGTGGCATCTCTGATTGTGTGAGTGACATGACCTTTTTAACAGTAATTTGCAACAATTACACATGTATTTATTGTTTCTCTCTATCCAATCTCTGGGAACAGACCCTGGAAGAACACCTTTGGTATGTTGCTCAAGGTGCTGGATTATGCCATTAACAGAGAGACACATTGCGCAATTTTCAACAGGACATCTAAGGCCAGCAGAGTCTGCTCCTTGAGGTTGCATTGGTGATAATGTTAGATTTGAAAATTGTTGTGTGAGCCCTGTGCTTTTCTGCACATTTCTGTTCACCAAGTCAATCACCACAGTGTTACTTTGTTTCTTTTTCCTTTGTTTCATTGTATTCTAACCATCAACTTTAATTATTTATCTGGAAATTTGCTACTTTTTTTTCTGTTCTTTGATCAATATCTTTGTAGAATAGATGTATCTTTAATATGATTTCCTTATGCTTTTATTATTGCACAAGCATCATGGTTCCCACCAATACTCTTACAGAATGTTAACACTGGTTTATTTGTTAAATGTAATTTCATTTAAACATGTGTGTGCATTATCTGATTTTTACTGAATATGCATTTTACAAATGTTTTTAATACACTATCTATTCAAATAATTTCTGTTTTTGGGTGAAAGCTCGTGGGCAAAAGCTTGTTTTTTCCAATTTAAAAAATGGAAGGAAATTCTTCTTTTTGTTTATTATATAACATTGCATGTCTCCTCATTTCTAGTTTATTATTTAATATGCTACATGATTACCACCTCTCTGAATGTAATTAGTGTTTTACAAGGAGAGAGAGTTATCATTATTGATTGTCTAATTTTACTTATGCATGCATTAATATTTATTTTACATTACATTAGCAATTTTTTATCTAACACCCCAGTTTTTTAGGGTGATTATGAAATGTTGTCAGTTATTTATTTAGTTAAATGTAATTTTGTTTAAAGGAGTTTTAAAAAATGTGAGGTGTTACCATTTATTTATTTAGCTTAATTTAATTTTGTTTAAATAATGCATGCATATTATATGATTTTTTATCTAGCTATTACTGATTACAATGCATTGCCATTTTCACATATAATGTTGTTATACATATTTGATCTCTTTGTGATGAAAAAATTAGTGTGTTTTTGCATTGAGTAAACCATCACCAATGTAAATACTTTTTTATCCAAATGCATACTACTCTTTAAATATAACAACTGTTCTTCCATTCCCACTTTGCTAAAAATTTTTAAATTTAGTTCTACAACCAGTGTTGGTCAACCCCTCATTTTTAAATCATGGGTGTATCTATGCACTGAATGCAAATTATTTTTCCATAATGAAATATTGTTTTCCAAACATATTTCAGTTGTTCATGAACAATCAGCACCACCCTCCATTGATGAGATTAATTTGTATAAGACTAATACAGTGTGTAAGGGAAGCTTTGCCTGTTTTGAGAGCCAGCAATTAAATGTGGTGGATATTTATTCACCATTTCATCTTGCCTACCTGTGTATTGTGAAAATTATTAAGGAGAACGTGGCAAAGCATTACTCTGCCAAAGTTTACTTAACTTCTGAGGTTGAACTATTATGAACAGATGGAAATGAAGAGAAGTGAGTCATTCTGCACCCTACAAACAAATCTGCCTCCATATTTCATACAGGACTTTGTGAGTCAACATATTCTCAAAAGATAAATGAACTTGCAAATTACATTAGCATTTATGCAAACAATGGGTCAAACTGGGTGAGGTGGTGAGAAATATAAAAAATGTAGGGCTATGTATTGCCAAGTATAGACCAACCTGCACTGAAACATTTATCCCACTACCAGATTACCTAAAGAAGAACAGTTTCCTCATAAATCCAAAAAGTGGCAAATCCAACCAGTGTTTTTTATATGCAATTTTGGCATGTTTGCATGCACAAGTTAAAGATAGAAATAGAGTAACTCCTTTAAAAAAAATTCAAGCATACATTAAATATTAATGGCCTATCTTTCTCACTCTCTGTAAATGATGTCTGTGTCTTTGAGGGCCTCAACCAAATATAAGTCAATGTTTATGCTCTAAATGTTAATGATCAGAGTTTGGTTCCTGCATATGCATCAGTGAAGTACTATAAAACAATTGCAAATTTATTAGTAATTGAAGAAGAAGGTGGAAATAGTCATTATGTGGCCATAACAAATTTGAATCCCTGTCTAGATTTTTTGGGTTTTAAGACTTGTAAAATGGGTTCTTCTCTTCAAATTGTATATCTGGTTTTGAAACTAGTGCAAATTTGGCAAACAATCAGAAGAAATGTAGTGGATCCACTGAACCTGAAATTACATCCCCCAGTCAGTCAAAAAAATTGAGTTTAAAAATTATGGAGTGAAAAACTTTCTACCAATAATGGCCACATTCAATCCCAGATAACAAATTTTGGTCTAAACAACGTTGTTTTTTAGTTGTTTTTTTATGGTTGTTTTAATGTCGAAATGGTACCCTTTTGACTGGTCTAAACAACGTTGTTCCAACAACGTCACATTAGGTTGCTTTTTGGTTGTTTTTTTCTGAATAAAAAAGCACTATTTTTAGGTCGTAACAACATTATTTTATGTTGCCCATGATTGTTCTAGCATTACTTTTATATGCAATACATCAAATTTATATTGATAATCAGTTCAAACATTGCTGTTTAAACTACCACAAGCCCAACAAAGGGCAGAACAGTAATACAATAAATACATTAAATACAACATTTGCTGAAATTTTGAATGAATGTCTTGATTTTAAATGATAACAATAAGCATAAAAATCTGCCAAATTTAACAAAAATTTAAACTTTTAAAGTTAAGTATAATTTTGAAATAATACTTTTTTAAATCGTAAAGAATCTCTTCTGCTCAAATGTAACTTTTTTATCTGACAGATAATTTGAAGGTGTCCAAATATTCATGAATAAATTATTTTGAAAATTCGCTTACCAAGTATATTATAATTTTTCACAATTTTAATATTTCAAAAAAGCTTTTTGCAATTCCGTTCTTTATATAAAAATGATCTAGTAATCAAAATGATGAAGTGAGTTCTATTTGCAAGCATCTGCTTGAATCTTAAATTATCACATTTTTAATTACTCAAATTAGTATTAATGGTTGTTTTTATGATGTTAATGGTTGCTGCAACAACCAAAAGTTTGAAACAACCATAAACAACGTAAAAACAACCAAAATTGTTATCTGGGATATTGAAACAATTTCAGAAAAGGTTTATGGTCCCCTACCTAATCCAGTCACTAGCTACACAGTTCAGGAAGTAAGGCAGAGGCCCTCTGGTATTTGCATTGCCACTATGACAGATAAGGAACTGCTTTCCTCCAGAGTTTTTTCCAGCAAGGAATGTCTATCAGAGGCATTGGAATGCTTTAGAAAAATTGCACATGGTGAACATATAAGAATACTGGTGAATGCAACATCCTGTGTATTTTGCAAAAAAACAATTTGAGGCAACTTTGAAAAAAGTAATAGACCATTGTCAATATAGTGGTAAAATTAGAGGCATTGCCCATAGTGAGTGTAATATTTTGCATAGATTACCCAATTTCACTCCCATATTTGCACATAATGCTTCCCATTATGACTTCCATATTTTATTGAAAACTTTGAAATTGAAGGAAGGCTAAAAATTAAGCAGAATTCCTTGCACTAGTGAAAATATGTTATCACTCAGTTTATCAATTCCTGTCTCAAATTTTGTTGATAAAAATAATGTAATGAAAAATATTTATGAAGAATTACAATTTCTAGACTCTTATTGCTTTATAACAGATAGTCTCTCCAATCTAACAAAGAATATTGGCAGTGATAATTATAAATTTTTAAATGTGTGCATGAATGATGAAATGGCAGAGGCATTTAGCACAGGGAAAGGGGTGCTATGCTATGATTATTTAGATAGTTTCAAAAAATTTAATGATACACAGCTTCCAGACTTGATCCACTGGAAGAACCAATTGACTGGGGAAACATATCTAATGCAGGAAGAACTGGACTTTGAGCAGTAACATACCTGGGTTAAAGGGGGCTGCCAGACACTGAAATGCTTTCATATTAACTACATGGAAGCAGACACCCTTGTACTTGGAGATGTAATTAGAGAATTTAGATTGGAGAGCATGGAAACATACAAGCTAGACCCTGTGCATTTCTTCACAATTTCAAATTATAGCTGGAACACAATGCTGAAATACACACAGATGTCATTGGACTCTATTGCCAAACTGGATCAGCTGCAATTTATTGAAAGCAGAATTCAAGGAGGGATGTCCAGTGTTTATTCAAGTCATTATTTTAAAGCAAAGAACTCAATAGTGGAGGGTTACAACAGTGGGAAAAACTCCACATATTCAATCTTCCTTGATATGAATTCTTTATATGGAGATTCAATGTGTGAGTTTTTACTCACTGGAGGACTAAACTAAACAGATGAGGGTCTAGAAAAAATACTTGCTACACTGTCAGAGGCAGACAGAGGCTTCCTGGTAATGGTCAACATTCATTATCCATCACATCTGCATGGGGAACACTCTGATTACCCNATTGTCAATATAGTGGTAAAATTAGAGGCATTGCCCATAGTGAGTGTAATATTTTGCATAGATTACCCAATTTCACTCCCATATTTGCACATAATGCTTCCCATTATGACTTCCATATTTTATTGAAAACTTTGAAATTGAAGGAAGGCTAAAAATTAAGCAGAATTCCTTGCACTAGTGAAAATATGTTATCACTCAGTTTATCAATTCCTGTCTCAAATTTTGTTGATAAAAATAATGTAATGAAAAATATTTATGAAGAATTACAATTTCTAGACTCTTATTGCTTTATAACAGATAGTCTCTCCAATCTAACAAAGAATATTGGCAGTGATAATTATAAATTTTTAAATGTGTGCATGAATGATGAAATGGCAGAGGCATTTAGCACAGGGAAAGGGGTGCTATGCTATGATTATTTAGATAGTTTCAAAAAATTTAATGATACACAGCTTCCAGACTTGATCCACTGGAAGAACCAATTGACTGGGGAAACATATCTAATGCAGGAAGAACTGGACTTTGAGCAGTAACATACCTGGGTTAAAGGGGGCTGCCAGACACTGAAATGCTTTCATATTAACTACATGGAAGCAGACACCCTTGTACTTGGAGATGTAATTAGAGAATTTAGATTGGAGAGCATGGAAACATACAAGCTAGACCCTGTGCATTTCTTCACAATTTCAAATTATAGCTGGAACACAATGCTGAAATACACACAGATGTCATTGGACTCTATTGCCAAACTGGATCAGCTGCAATTTATTGAAAGCAGAATTCAAGGAGGGATGTCCAGTGTTTATTCAAGTCATTATTTTAAAGCAAAGAACTCAATAGTGGAGGGTTACAACAGTGGGAAAAACTCCACATATTCAATCTTCCTTGATATGAATTCTTTATATGGAGATTCAATGTGTGAGTTTTTACTCACTGGAGGACTAAACTAAACAGATGAGGGTCTAGAAAAAATACTTGCTACACTGTCAGAGGCAGACAGAGGCTTCCTGGTAATGGTCAACATTCATTATCCATCACATCTGCATGGGGAACACTCTGATTACCCATTGGCGCCACATAAAATGTATGTAGATGATGAATTGTTGTCACCATACCAAAAACATATAAAAACCACATTAAATTTAAAGACAGGAAAAGTACCAAAATTAATGCAAACATTTTTTGATAAAAAAGAATATGTAATACATTATGAAGTTCTCAAATTTTATTTTGCACAGGGTCTAAAAGTGACAAAATTCCACAAAGCATTGGAGTTCCAGCAATTGCAATGTTTAAAGCCTTACATTGATTTAAACACAATGAAAAGAAAGGCTGCCAAGAATGACTTTGAAAAGAATTTTTATAGAATAATGTCAAATGCAGTATTTGGGAAGACTATGGAATCTCTCAGAAAATGGTGCATAGTCAAGTTTGTTGGTGATCAGGAGGCTGCCACAAAATTAATTAAGAAACCCAAATTTAAGTCATTCAATATAATTTACAAAAATCTAGTGCAGGTCATGTTATGGCATAATGAGATCAAGTGGACAAAACCAAATTATATCAGTCAAACTATTTTTGATGTGTCCAAATTGGAAATGTTTCAATTCCACTATGATGTTATGAAGGAGGCATTTAAGAATTGAATTTCCCTATTATACAGTGACATGGGCTCTCCTCTGTATAAAATAAAGAGCAAAAATTTATATGCTGAATTGCTAGCAATAGCCAGCCATTTTGACTTCTCAAATTATCTGAAAGATTCATTATTGTTTAACAAGGCAAATAAGAAAACTTATTTAAAGGTGAAAGATGAGCTGGTAGGTAGAATACTAACACAGATGGTGGCATGAAAATCAAAAATGTATTCCATCCAATATATATGTGCAAATAGTGGGGGTGTCAACCTTAAACTAGTGCAAAAGGTGTTACAGGGGTTTTGAAAAAGACCATGAATTTCAACATCTTCAAATGCATTTTAGACAGTGAAGAAATTTTGTAGCAAGAAATGGTAATGATTCGTAGTCATAACCATGATATCTCTATTGAGAGGATGAACAAATTGGAGCTAACACCTTACAATGATAAGAGATATCTGGTAGATCATTACTAAAGTTTCCCATATTGTCATAAAGGTATAGACTGAATTTACTTGTATTTTACTAATTTTCCATTTAGATATTCCACAATTTTAATTAAACACCTTATAAATGAACCATCTACAAGCAGTAGCAGCAAAAGACCTCATTTAGGTTTATGAAAATTATTTTGTACACAAATTTAACAGTTATTCCCTAGATAAATGATAGTGAATTGCCTCTGCCATCTTGCTCTGCCTCCATAGTCACTCCAAGTGTCTGTATATGGTAAATGGAATTGGTCAATTTATTGTTAGAAATGTTTTACCTGCTTAGATATTGTAAATATTTTTCATTGTTTCCACACAATGTGTTTCTCTCTATTCATCCATTTGTTTGTGCAAAGTCCACTTCTGGGTTAAATTTCCACCACAACAAAAGTGTATGTATATTTTAATATATAAGAAATTAATGGAAATATTTAGCTCTGCCTCCTGTCATTTCATCATACTCTATCAATTGCCTCTATTTTGAACTCCACCATTACAAATGGTATAATCATTTTTCACATATAAGAAATTAACAAGTATATTGAGCTTTGTATATCACCATTTTACAATGTCCAGTTGTATTGATTGAAAAAAGAATGTCTCCATGCAAAAATTCCATCACAAAAACATGTGTGTTTTACATATATAAGAAATTAACAAATATATTTAGCTTTGTCTATCACTATTTTTACAATGTCCAGTTGTATTGAACAAAAAAGAATGCTTCTCTATGTAAATGCCTCCACAAAAAATGTATGTATATTTTAATATATAGGAAATTAACAACCATATTTAGCTGTCTGCCACTATTTGTGATCTTCTCTGGTTTATCAATTGAAGAATGTATCCATGTTAGAACAAAAAAAGAATGCCTCCATGTGAAAATTCCACCACAGAAAAAACATATGTGCATTTTTAATTTGTAAGAAATTAATAACATGTTTAGCTCTGTCTTTTACTACTTTGGTTTATTGATTGAAGAATGTCTCCACATTAGAATGAAAAAAGAATGCCTCCATGTGAAAATTCCACCACAAAAAAACATATGTGTGTTTTTAATTTGTAAGAAATTAATAACATATTTAGCTCTGTCTTTTACTATTTGGTTTATCAATTGAAGAATGTCTCTATGCTAAAGTGCTATTGCTATCAAATGCACCATTTGATAACTGAAAATGCCTTTGTACCCACTGATTAACTTCTCAAGTCACATAAACTCAACCCTCCACTGTGTGTGTGTCTAATAGCAAAGAAATAATGGTAGGTGTTAATTTCTCTCTACTCTAATTAACTTCTAGTTTTAGCACACATTTTACAATATGTTGTATGCAATTTCTCTCAACATACATTCCACAAAACACATGGTGGGAATTGCATTACAAAACCAATTAAGCTGTTATTGCTGCTAGGAGCTTTGAGAAGACACACAACTTGGTACGGATAATTTTACATTAAAGAATTTACTATTTTTCCACTCTGACATTAAAAGGAATCTCACAATAAAGAAAACATTTGTGGTCATAAAAAACTTGTTATTTTTGTATATTGCATAGATTTGCCATTAGAAATACATTATAACATTTATTAGGTCCCCTTCTCAATTTAATTTAGATGTGTGTTTATTAAATTTAATTACTAGGCTCTCATTTCCATGACAAATTCACTGTGTTATTACTATAAAATGTTTTTATTACATGGCATTCATAATACACACAAGCAATAGTTGGCGTATTTATTCAATTTTTTAAATGCATATCTCTTATATCACACTTAGATATATTTTGTTGGATGTTGTATGATTCTCAACACTTGTAACCCTCCATCAGATGAACAATGTCATTGAAAATTATATATGCATGGGAAACAAAGACAGTGGTTGACAACAATATATGAACTCACATCAACAACAACATTGGTGATGATAAACTAATACAATAGACAAATTTAATAGTGTTTGATATATGATTATTATAATCAAAGTGTGGAATAAATTACATTTTTGTCTTGTGTTAAAAATGTGGGTTTTACCTTGCTCACTTAAATATCTGGTTTTATATTTTGGAAATAGATGAATTTTGTTTTTAACGCATACACTAGAGAATGCATTTTTTACTATTGTCTATAAAAATTCTAAATGTTTTATTATTATCAAAATCCCTTTTTTGTTTAATTTCTACATTTTGATATTTTCCACGTGTATTATCAAAAATGGGCTAAAATAGTTTGCTTGTTTAGAAATGAAAATGTAATTTTGTAAATGAACTAGTGTTTTGAAAAAAAAAGTGTAGACTTTTTGAAAAAAATTACTGAAAAGTGAGTTAAACACTTTACTTGCAAGCTATCAAAATTAAGGAAAACATGATATGATAAGCATGATAGTGGTTTGTATTGACATTGCCTTGTGTATTCTTTACATGTAATTGAAAAACATGGAAAATTAGTCTGTAATATTAACAGATGTGCATGTGCATGTATCCAACAAAATGTGAAATTAGCCAACAATGCATAATCACAAATGTGATGTAATGTATGCAAGCAAGTGTAATGTGTGATATAGCCATGTATATTAACAAAAAACATTAACCATATAAATTAGTCATTATATCAAAACATGAGAATGTAAACTAAATAACCCCCAACATGAAAATGAATCACCACAAAAATCAATTTAAAAAAAGTGTCACAAATCACTAAACTAGCTACTTGAAAATCCATTAGTTGATACACTTAAAAGTGTCAAAAACGTCACTGAAAATCCATTAGCAAGCTGTCAAAAACATTTGTCAAGTAGAATGACTCACTAATTAAACTAGCCTTCTCCAATATTCCCAGTTTGTCACGTGATATGTGACGTCATGAGCTCTTGACCAATCACAATCATTTTTGTGCTATAAAGTCTCAGACCTGTTTACTACTATTTAATAAAAACAACAAAACAAGAGAAAATAAAAGTAAACCAATTTACTAAGAATAAATTGAAAAAGAAATAAAATGAACAAAACTTGGATACATATATAAAATTAACTGGTACTTTAACAAAAGTTTGTAATGAAAATTTAGGCAAATATATGGCAGGTACAAAATAAGTTTCTGCTTCAATTATACTGTGTTTCAAAATTAGCAGAAATTCAAACTAAAATGTAAATAGCATTGTTTTTGCTAAATTACAATTGGAAATTATTTGTAATAATAAGATTGAAATTGTAATTAAATGAAAATAAATTTCCAAGCCCAAGCATGTACAAATGTCATTATGCCACATTATTATAGACACTATCCAATGTTATACCAAATACAGTTTAAAGACATTGTACCCTCAAAGAGATGTTAGCATTAATTGAAAGCATAAATGATTTTTGAATCCCATTTCTTCCACATGGAGAAGGTGGTTGAATATCTAGTCATTACTATTAAAAATAAATATGCATATGTTAATGAAGATTTTAATGCATAGGACAAGACATTAAAAAATTTCTAAATTTCATTAGCTGTATAAGTTTTGCAGAAAAAGAGAATTTCACATTTCATAATATAAAAACGACTTACCCATAAAGAAGAATAACATTAAATTTTGCACATAAGCATGATTATGTTAGTGAATACAGAAGTAATTAAAATATAACTGAACATTTAAATAAGTATAATTTGGATTTTGAAAAATTTTCTAAGCAACTGATCCCCTATTATTTACTATTGAAATTTGGAGAGCATCTTCTTGATTCTAATAAATTTGTAGCTATAGCTTGCTTAGATTTGATTAGGAATGCATACCACAAATCTAATACATCAAATGAGAAAGATATAATTCATTAAAAAAAATTAGAATTTTTTACAAGATCGACATATTTAATGCAAAGCTTGCCTTAAATCAAAAATTAGCATATCTGAGAAATCTAATGTAATTTATAAGATTCAATGCACCTGTCATGAGGATTATATCAGATATTGCGGTCGTCAACTAAGCAAAAGAACATGAAACTATTTCAAAACACCTAAAAAATGTGGACTAAGGTTATGATCATTGCAACCAAGTCTAAATACAAAAGATTTTATACATAAACTATTGTTACCAATAATTGAGATTTAGTGAAATAAAATATTATAAAATCAAGTAAATTTAGAGCAAATTATTTGTAAAACTGATGATGACTTTGTAAGTCAAAATATATTTGAATGTTTTTGTTAAAATTTTTCAGAATGGGCACCAGTTTACAATAAGGTGCATCAAGGTACGATTTTAGCTCCTCATCTTTTTAGTATTTATGTAAATGGCATGCATTCTATAACCAATTTCAATTTGATCCAATATTCTGAAGACACCTGCATTTTCAGTGATAATTCATCAATACACCTAGCAGTGGAATCTATAGAATTGAATTGTAACAAATTGTCAAAATACTTTTGTATGCACAAGTTGAATATTAATGAAACAATGAAAGAATTTTGTATTTTACAGCCAAATAAAATCAATTACAATGTTTTTTGCAGTAACTTTAAAGGCAAATAATATTAATGTTCCTATTGTAAACACTTTCAGGTATCTAGGTGTAACTATTGACTACAAGTTAAAATTCAACTTTCATATCAATTTAATAATTAGAAAATTAGTTATAGCAATGCCTTCTTTCAACATTGCCCAGAACCTTGCAGCAAATTCTAAATAGAGGCCACAATAAATATTAATGCTAATTGACGCCACTTGGACTCACATCCTACATTTCCAGTGTGTAATATGCCATCCAATCATCTGCAAGGTTTTATTTAAGCAGGTGCATTATCAAGATGATTAATCATCAGTAATTATTGAGTTAGCTTTATGTGCAGTGTTGTGCTATCTTCTCGACATTAACATTTAAAATAATGGTTAACAAATGTTGCATGCCCAATTGCAAAACTGGCTATCACTCAACGCAGACAAGATTATCAGTTTTCCACTTTCCAAAAAACAATAATCTAAGAAGGATAAGGATAAAAGCAGTCCAATGGAAATGTAGTTCACCCAGAATATACCATGACACAACATTCAGTTGTTTGTGAGCACCACTTTAGCCCTGCCTGTATCATTACAACTTCATCTGGCAAGAAAAGGCTGAATCTCAAGATGCATTGCATCTGAACTGTATTTGATTTCCCTTAGAAGTCAACAAGTAAGATAACAATTTACTATAATGCAGTTATTTTCAATATAATTATTGCTTGTATTTTAAATAACTTAGGGAAATTTTAGTATAAATATTGTTTTTTAAGGTTGACATACAGTATATATTCTGGCATACCTCAAAGAAATTTTTAAAAATTATTTATTATTTTGTTGAATTATAACAGTTTTTATACTAAGTAGAATTGGTGAGTGCTGTTGCTTGCAGTGTATTACTAAATGTATTCCAGTTTGCATTCATATATATTAGGTCTTGCGTATTTTATTCATACATTTCATTTTAATTTTTTGCATTCATCATATTAACATCATGTATTATACTGTGTAATTCTCTAGTTTAAATCTTGCATTTTTTTAATTATGTAATATCAGCAATACATTTTAGGCTGCTATTGAAATTCCTCATCTGTCTCCAACTAAAACACTTCTTCAAGAAGATGAATATGATACATTTCAAAAACAAAATTTTTAAGAACATTTTCAACAAAGCTATGCCTGTTGGATGGAAATATGATAGTCTTGGTAATTGCATTAGAATTGATAGAATTACAGAACCAATTCCTGTTGTAAAGCAAACTGTTGTGATTAATGAAGACTTAAAAAAGAATCTATGCATTAATGGAAATTGCATTTCACATCCTGATTGGCTACACCAATTACATGGCTGCAGGATTACTCAATTTTCTTAAATAACTGAACTTTGCTGTTATCTCTCTCAAAAATAGAAAATGATTCTGATCATCCATTCTCTGTGCTGTTTGATGATATGCAGTGTTGCCACTATACAAATAAGCCAGAGTACATTCTTGATATATTACGATTTGCTTAGCACATGAACATTTGCCCATGCTAAGAGTGAGATACCTTTTTGTCATACACGGTTTTTCAAAGATGTAGGTATACTTTAAGCCATGTTTCAACTTGATTTAAGCTGGTTTCACTTTCAAAAAAACTTGTTTATTGCTATATAATGATAAAGAATGACACAAATTGGTGACAGGCCAAAGATTGAAGGCAATACATTTTGGTTTCAAATACATCTACATGCAAAATAGCAAGGTATGTTGACGTATAATTGCTTGATAACCTATGCATATTATAATATTTCACATTTAATTCAGTATTTTTTTTAAATTCCTGCTTTAAACTAAATTATACATATCAATTTTTGCTACATTGAATATTTTGTTTAGTCATATACAGTTTAAATTTTTCTATTTTTATAACTAGCAACTTATTTTTATTTTACACTCCACCATTTTTTAGTGTTATTAATCATCCCCTCGTTTAGTGTTCTAACTAGGCAATTGAATATTTCATAGCAGCGTACATGTTTTTACAATTATTGCATTGACAGCTAATTATCTTGAAACACTAGAGATTGAATGCACTAATGGGTTGTGGAGTAGGGAATTCAGTGACTAACTAACTTTGTGTTTTGAGACTAGTTAAAAATCAGAGTGAACTTGGCAATTAATTTCAAAATTGATCTCCACAAAGAATAACTGGGTGTTATACACTCTTTGCTTTTAATTGAATCAATGTGTGGTATGGCTTTATGCATTTTACATTTTAGTATTTTATCTTCCATTGTACACGTTTTTGCTATAAGCAAATTTAATAAGGGTATTGCTTTATGCAACTATAAATTTTTGTAGGCATTTTGCTTTTTTGAATTTGACGTTGTGTGTGTGCANTTTAATAAGGGTATTGCTTTATGCAACTATATACATTTTGTATAAACTCATTTTCCATCATACACATTTTTGTTTTAAAATAGTGTTATGCATTATTGGTCTATCTAAATTATGTGTATTGAATTATTAGAACTCAAATTTTTGTAGGCATTTTGCTTTTTTGAATTTGACGTTGTGTGTGTGCATATAATTTATATTAATAACATTGCATGTATAATTTTTTAGGAAACAAAATTGTGTCTTTATGCATAAAACCATGTTTACTTTGAAGGTCTAATTCTATATTTCATGCATCTATAACTTTTATCATGTATTATACCTGTAATGTTTAAGTATGATGAATATTTTTTCCTACTTTGTAATTTCCTTGAAATTCTATTTTTTTAAATATCATGCACATTTATTTTTGCATGTGAATAATACACTATTTACAAACATTTATATATTTAGAATGGTGAACACATCATAAGGTTTACAAATTTAACAAATGGAGATGATATCTATCAACTATAAACTATGAATAGTGAATGGGTCAACATAATCATGCATTAAATGGATTAAACAGAACAAAGCAAATTGGGCTAACAAATGCATCTCTACAAAAAATAAACAGGAATGTTATATTCTTTTTTGCTTTTAAGCAATTATATATTCAGTATTGTTTTATGCATCTATATACATTTTTGTATTATCTCAATTTCCAACTTACATGTTTTGATTTAAACAATTTTATATAAGGTATTGTTTTATTCATTTATATACATTGATGTAATATTTCACGTTTTTCACAAAACACGTTTTTTCTTTTAAATAAGTTTATATGCATAATGCTTTACTGGGTATTTTGTTTAATTGCATTTTGTTTAATTTCTTTAACTTGCAATTGACTGAATGGAAATACTTATATGTAATAGTAGTAGTATAAGTCTGAGTGTACAACGTGGATATTTTTTACCTTTGACCCTGGGGGTATCTCTGTCATGGATATGATGTAATTGTGATCTTTGACCATCTGTGTATCTCTGACGTCAATGGAATAAATTCTGTTTTGTGTTGGCAAACACATTTGTTTGCAGTCTATTGTTTAAATGTAGCCAATTTTTTTATTCATATATGCTTTTGAAATTACATAATTAATAAGTATTTTCAAACAAATAATTTTTTGATATTGGTACTTTGACTGTCTGTGTATCTCTGACGTCATTGGAATATGTTCTGTTTTGTTGGCAAGCAATTTCATTTGCAGTCTATTGTTTAAAATGTAAATAAATTTTTTTATAATGTTTTATTTTCTTTACATACTTGCTTTTTGTTAATGTATGTGACTTGCATATTTATGTGGCTTAATTTAGTTTAAATTTTTTATTTTACACATTTCTTTTATTAACATACAGGACATTGGAAATACCACATTAATTTAGTTTATGTTTTATTTTACATACTTTATTCATTAAAATTTAATAACAAATGCTTGAATCAGAGAGATAATAATACTCATTAAAAGCATAATGCCTTATTTTGGTAATATAGCAAAATAAATTTTTGGAAAAAACCAAAAACTAGTTTTTGCAAAAACTCACAATTTCTAATATTTAAAAAAAGGAAGGGGTAAAACCCACATACGTGTTTGAAACAAGACAAAATTGTAATTTATTCTAAACTTTGCTTATAATGACCATATATATCGCACTATAAAATTTGTCTATTATGTTAGTTTATCATCATTGTTGGGATGGGAATGCTGTAGGCAACATAAGCAATGTGAAGTTGCACGTTATGAATTTCACATGATAGTATATAAATTAATGATTAATAAACAAGTAAATGAGATGGTAGATCACAGTATAAAACACATGACAATTAAAGTTTAAACAAAATCAATTAAAAATGTGTATTAACAAACAAACGACGTTTTTTTATAATAAAGTATATAATAAATTTAACATCAAACAGTAAATTCGCAATAATTCATTAAAATAAAATTGATCACATTTTAAAAGAAATATCTGTAAAATTAACTAGAGATAGTATTGCAAAAGAGCATTAAGAATCAAAACAATATTTGAGATTTAATTATAAAAATAGCTTACCAAAAAGTGAAATCTTTCAGGGTAGTTGTCTTTCTTTCAGCAATGTGAAATTCCATTAATCCGCTCTATGTATAAAGTTGCATGCTTTCAAAGACAATGTCAACATTACGTGGTTTTATCTATATCGCCATTTTCTAATGTCAAAATGTATCCATTTATAAAGATTGTTACCTATCAAACATAAAATCCAAATCACTTTAAAAATTGTCATAATTAATTAAAACATTTTCAAATCATATGATACTCGAATTCTTTCATTAGACAAAATTTTTTTTCCACAAGTTGGGAAACAATCTCAATTATTATTACATGTTTTTCCCAATTTATACAATTATGTAAATGAAAGATGCTACAAAAATAAATATTTTTTCAATACGTTTTTTTCTTTGAATTCAAGAATAAAATATTTGCAAGTAGGAATTTTTATATGAAACGTTTCAAGATTGTTGATAACATGTTTTGTTATTAGTGTCATAAATTGGTTATTAACATTTATCTATACACATATATACAAAACGCTTAAAAATATTTATTTTATATTATAAGAAATTGCTTACATTATAAAATTTTATTGATGTCTTTTATATTAAGAATTAAATAAATACCCGGTATATGACTTTTCCACATTTGTAGACTTACATTTTTCCAATGTTTTTCCTTTCCTTGAGTTTACATGGCCTATGGCTTTCCGCATTTGTAGCTTTAAATTTTTTTCGACGTCAATCCTTTGCCTTAAGATGGATATTGATATGCGATATTAAATAAAACACATAAAAACAAAACCATTACCGTTTTGAAATACAAAAAAATCTGAATATACAACAAAGAATTGTCGAGTTTAAGTGTATGTAAGTTTTTCTTTCACGGTTTTGAATGTTTATACTAATATTGTCATAAAATTAGCATTTTGTTCTTTGCCTATGACGGAAAGATGTCTTCATTTTCACAGATTATTCAGTTTTTACAATGATTCAATTGGTGACGGTTGACTTTATTCAACAATGTAAGTCACTTTTGTATTTTAATAAGTTAATATTACAAATTTTGTTTCATGTGATTACGAATTACTATAAAATTTCATAATGTTTGTACACTTTAAATATCCTTGCTAACAAAATTTGTATTAGAATTGTTTAAAATCAATTTTTAAAGGGGAACTGTTTCTAATCACACGTCATTCTGAAAGCATTGTAGAGAAAATAAATCCAAAAACAAAACTTAAAACATTACAAATTTTTCTTTCACATAGTTTGTTATTAGCAATTTTTTAGAATATAATTTCAAGATCTATACATTTAGAAATGTAAATTTGAGATGTATGCAAAGTCAAAACATTATGCAAAACAGATATTTGTCAATTGTGTTAAAAAATGTACTAAAGAAACCATAACAAAGGAAAAGTGTCAGATGTATTAAAACCCGTAGCAATACATCAAAACCTGTCTCTAAATCTAGTAATAAATATACATATTTTAGACTCTCAAATAGTAGAAAAATGCTTGGAAATCCAAAATATATTGGCATTCTCTCCAATGCTATGTCTTTGAAACTCTAACAAGGTCGGATATTGTTTCAAAAAATCTCAATCTCTATGATTTTAAGACATTTAATAGGGAAATTTAGTTAAAATCCGGTTTTCCTAATAGCATATTGTGAGATATAAATGTTAGATTTAAATACAACGAGTAAAAGGCCCCGAAGAAGTATTTATTTCATTTTATCTGCTTCTGATAATTGTAATTTATGTTATTTATTTCTATATTTAGAAAATGGTCCTAAGTTGTTTTAATAGCTAATGTACAAAATTTAGTTTAAATCATTTAATGATTGCTGTTGTGTTTTTATAATCTCATAAACAATTACAACTATATAATAATTAAATTAAGTTTTAAGTACTATATCTATACTTAAACTTATTTTATATAGATTTGAAATTCATCTTCAATTTAAAAATTTTGCTTCTTTTCACTTGAAGTTATATATTTAGTAGAATTACTTTAATAACCATAATCATTTTTCAATTTCATGAGCGCTTAATGCTATTTTGCAAACTGTGTACGACTATGATTTGTAAAATCAATAAATTGAAACATTTTTGCGTAAAAGTATTTTTTATGAAAATGTGTTAGTCTTTTCGTAATTAAAAATGTTTTGCGAGTTTCATGACATCTAATTGATTCGTTTTTGAAATGGCATTATGTATTCATTTGTGATTATCAAAATTTACTCACTGACTGAAGAAAAATGTGAATGTTAACGATTTCTCAATAATTATAAAGTTTTTATTTTAAAATTCATAAACTATTATACAACTGCAAGTATTGTAACAATCATTGATTTGTAGATTGTCTTAAAATTCATATTCATATGCGATATTAAATATCAAAACCATTCATTCTTAAAAAATCTGAATTTACAACAAAGATTAGTCGTATTTATATGTATGTACGTTTTTATTACTCATTCTTTAAAGTTTAGGCTAATACCATCATGAAATTTTTCTTTTGTTCAATGATGAAAAAATATCAAAAATTTTAACACATTATTCAGTTTTTTTTACAATGTTTTTGACTAATTTGATCATTTGATTTCATCCATACATATGGAAAAATTAAATGTATATCAGTAGTTAAACAAAGGTTTGACGTCGAAAAAAATGTAAAGCTACAAACGTGGAAAAGCCATAGGCCATGTAAACTCCAAGAAAGGAAAAACTTCGGAAAAAAATGTAAGTCTACAAAAGTGGAAAAGTCATAGGCCATGTAAACTCAATGAAAGGAAAACATTGGAAAAATGTAAGTCTACAAACGTGGAAAAGTCATATACAAAGTATTTATTTAATTCTTAGTATAAAAGACATCAAAAAAATTTTATAATGTAAGCAATTTCTTATTATATAAATAAATATTTTTAAACATTTTGTATATTTGTATCAATAAATGTTAATAACCAATTTACGACACTAATAACAAAACATGTTATCAACAATCTTGAAACGTTTCATATAAAAATTCCTACTTGCAAATATTTTATTCTTGAATTCAAAGAAAAAAACGTATTGAAAAAATATTTATTTTTGTAGCATCTTTCATTTACATAATTGTATAAATTGGGAAAAACATGTAATAATAATTGAGATTGTTTTCCAACTTGTGGAAAAAAAAAGTTTTGTCTAATGAAAGAATTCTATTATCATATGATTTGAAAATGTTTTAATTAATTATGACAATTTTTAAAGTGATTTGGATTTAATGTTTGATAGGTAACAATCTTTACAAATGGATACATTTTGTCTGTAGAAAGGTGCGATATAGATAAAACCACGTAATGTTGGAATTTTCCATGGCTATGCTGTGTTTATAATTTATTACATTTTGACATTTGAACAATGGCCATAGATAAACTATGTTGACATTATTAAAGCATGAAACTTTATACATAGAGCAGATTAATGGAATTTCACATTTATGAAAAGAACTACCCTGAAAATTCCAAACTTTTTGGTAAGCTATTTTTATAATTAAATCGCAGATATTGTTTTGATTCTTAACGCTTTTTTGCAATACTATCTCTAGTTAGTTTTACAGATATTTCTTTTAAAATGTGATCAATTTCATTTTAATGAATTGTTGCGAATTTATTGTTTGATGTTAAATTTATTTTATACTTATTATAAAAAAACGTCGTTTGTTTGTTAATACACATTTTTAATTGAATTTGTTTAAACTTTTAATTGTAATGTGTTTTATACTGTGATCTATCATCTCATTTCCTTGTTTATTAATCATTAATTTAGATACTATCATGTGAAATTCATAACGTGCAACTTCACATTGCTTATGTTGCATTCCCATCCCAACAATGATGATAAACTAACATAATAGACAAATTTAATAGTGCGATATATATGTTCATTATAAGCAAAGTTTGGAATAAATTACATTTTTGTCTTGTCTTAAAGACGTATATGGGTTTTACCAAATACATTTATTAAATATTAGAAATTGCAAGTTTTTGCATAATCTAGTTTTTGGTTTTTTCCGAAAAATTATTTTGCTATATTACCAAAATAAGGCATTATGCTTTTAACAAGTATTATTATCTCTCTGATTCAAACATTTCTTATTAAATTTTAACGAATAAAAGAAGTATGTAAAATAAAACATGTAAACTAAATTAATGTGGTATTTCCAATGTCCTGTATGTTAAAAAAAACCACTGTGTAAAATGAGAAATGTAAACTAAATTAAGCCACATAAATAAGCAAGTCACATACATTAACAAAAAGCAATTATGTAAAGAAAATAAAACATAAAAAAATTGGTTACATTTCATCCATGACAGACATGCCCACCAGGGTCAAAGGTAAAAAATATCCACGTCATACACTTGGACTTATACTACTAATAGTTTTTAACAACTAAATTACAAATGTTCAATTATTTTTAGAACTCAATTTGTTTTAATTGCCTTTGTTTAATTGCAATTGACTGAATGGAATTGATATATATATATAATAATTTTTGACTAACAACTAAATTACGAATGTTGAATTATTAAAACTCAAATTTTTTGTAGGCATTACCATGTGCCTGTATTTTTTGCGTGTGAATAATACACTATTTACAAACATTTATACATTTAGAATGGCGAATGCATCACGGAGTTTACAAATTTAATGATTGGAAATGCCAGGAATTTTTATGGATAGGAAAAATATTAGCCAGTAATTTGAAAACGAAATGTAGCTTTTGCATATAACAATTCCGAATTAAACATCGTACACTGTAAACAGTCAAAACATTAGGAATTTTTATGGATAGGAAAAATATTAGTCATCACAAATGGGGCGAAACCCATTGTATTTACCTTTATGCATAAAACCACGTTTTGATTTTAACATGTAAGTCTATATTTCATGTTTGTAATGTTAAGTCGCTTTTATGCATAACCCTGTGTTTACTTTTTCCGAAAATGTAGCTCGTTTTTATTGTGTATTATACCTTTAAGTATAACGAATATTTTTCCCCCATTTTGTGAAAAAGAATTAAAAATATGGAATTTTTTTACAACGAAATAGCAGTGTATATTAACAAAAAACGAAATGCAGCTTTTTACATGTAATGATTTCGAATTAAACATTGTACATCAGTCCTGTAAACACTCGAAATGTTAAGAATTTTTATGGATAGGAAAAATATTGACCAGTGTATTAACAAAAACGATGTGTAGCCTTTGCATGTAATGATTTTCGAATTAAACGATGTACACTGCAAACAATCACACATTAGGAATTTTTTATGGATAGGAAAAAATATTAGTCATTATTACAAATGCGGCATAAACCCAATGTATTATACGAACCCATGTAAGCATGCATAACTTGTGATATAGCCAGGCATATTAACATGTACTGAAATTAGTCACATAAATCAATCACTATGGCAAAACATTATATTGTAAACTAAAATGGTGCACAACATCTATATGAATCATTGTAAACTAAAATGGTCCCAACATGTATATGAATCATTGTAAAAATCAATCACCCAGTAAATGTGATGAATCACTAATTAAACCACCTCGTTGCAAATCCATTAGTAAGAAATAATGTCATGTATGTGAGTCAGGAAATTACCTAGATAACATTTGCAAACACCGCCTCAATATCTCTGAGTCAGCTAAGTGTTACAACAACTTCAGGGTGTCCCAGTGAGACGGGGTCTTCCTTTCCTATACTGCTAAGAATAATTAAGCTAAAATCTAATCTGATGCAACATGATGCTAACAACCTTAAACACATTTTGGAAAAACCTTCAGTTTTAGATCAAACATTTCAGCTTCCAGGTGATACTTGCGATTTAAAACAACACAAATTGAAATTTGTTGTTACATTGCTGGATACATTTCAAACAAACATTTGAAGAATCCTGCAATATCAAGTTGTTTCCATTGCCATGAAGTTCTGGATTCAAGTTCTGATTCAAATGACGGTGTATATTACAAAAATTTGCATGATTTGAATAGAGGTGGCTTAAAAATTCCTTCGTGCAATTAGTTGATGTTGTAGATCACTACATAATATATTTTTTAATAACATGCAAAAAATTGTAAAAAGTGCAACTACTGTTTGTAAAAATAAAAAATAATTATGCATTTTTGTTTGAACGTGGTATTTTTGTAACATGAACTGCTTTGTTCTTTCTATATCGACCTGTAAATGTGTATGTATGTATATATATATATATATATATATATATATATTATGAAAGATTTATTCCGCAAACATGTTTTTCTCAAACAAAGATCCGATCCCAATGCTCTTGTCTTCTTCTATTGTTTATAAATATTCTTGTGATGAGTGTAACGCCTCATACATCGGGGAGACAAGAAGACATTTGGAAATTAGAATTAAAGAATACCTAAGAGGTCACCTAACATCAGAAATTTACTTACATCATCACCAAGCAACAAAAGATCATTTTAAAATATTAACAAAGAACAAACATACCAAGATCACTGAAGCATTATTAATAAAACAACAACGTAAAAAACTTTTAAATAGACAATTAAACCATGTTAGCATTCTTAAACTTTTCTAAACTTTCCCTCTATACTCTATATGCACTGACGAAGCTATACGTATGTAGCGAAACATGTTTGCGGAATAAATCTTTCATAATATGCTAAGTCTTAGCAAAATATCATTATATATATATA
>CABFPE010000736.1:110889-134849 GCA_900660155.1 Hofstenia miamia
TATATATATATATATATATATATCGCCTTTCTTTGTATCTTATTGCCTCTAACCCCTATTTGCCCCCTAGGGTCCTTTTTACCAACCATACTTAATATTAAATCCATTGTTCATATATATAAATAGGTCGCAATAGATTTCGTAGAAAATCTTTTGAAAAACCATGTAAAATTTTTAAATTTTGATTTGATGTGTATAATTCAATATTTTTCTCTGTATTTATTTTTTCACTCATTCTCTTCGAGTTAAGGAGTAGAGCAACCATTGAATTATTAATTGCAATTTCATTTAAATGGATCACTATACATTGACCCAAATGTTGTTGCCGAAAATAAAATGATTAATAACTCTGTATACTTTCTAAAGATGCGTATTTTCTCTTCGACAATTCAAGTGTAATTGATCGAATATATTCTTCTCTTAGGAAATATTTGTTGTAGACTATTGAAGGTTTACTACGCTTTTCCATTTTTAATTGAAGGCAGTTGAATTCTGACTCATGCATTGTATAAAGCAGCTGTTGATTTTAAAATTTAAATTCTATTTTCCTTTGATAAAGTCGCAGTGCCACTTCATTTACCCCGGAGTGAAATTTTGTTTTCTAGGCTTTAATATTTTTTATATTTTCTTTTTTATTAATCATCTCTTTTTGTAATTCTAGCTTTCCTTGAAATATGATAGGCATATTACAAATACTAATGGTGTGGCGCAATACTTTCGAAAAATTATTTACACGCATTACTCTTTTTAACAATTTGATGTTTACTACTGAAAATTTACTTTGCATATATTTTTTTTTAAAAATATTAGAAATGTTTCTGCTAATTGAAAAAAATGGTTGAGTTTTTGCAAATAATTGTAAAATTTATCAAAATCAGAAGACAAGTCTATAGATAGTTATACTTTACATTTTATTCAGAATTGTAAATGAGCCGATATTTTAAACCCAAGTCCAACTCAATTTTCTCATAGTCCCAAGGCCGAATGAAAGTTGCAAACACATCTCAATCCCAAGGAGTTAGTTAATGTCCAACTGTTTGTGTAGTATGTTAGTAGACAATTAACATTTAAATATCAAATTTTTGCAATTTCAATTTGCGATTGAAAACCCTTTCTACAAAAAACTTTTCATAGCCCATCAAAGTGCATCAAAGTTTTCCAATTGATTGAATTTACGTGCTAAGTGTAAGATTAACATTAGACGGTTTCTATTTCTTTAACATAAAAAGTTTCACTTTCAAGTATTGTAAAACCTCATTAACTTTCAAGATAGTAAAAACATTTCATAAGTTTATTCAAATGATAATTTACCCGTTTTCTTGAATTTAATAACATCAGCATTGGTTATATGCAATAGTATACTATACTATATTGTACTGTAATTTTTAATTTCTAATTTTTAACCAATTGCAAACCTAAGTGCTCGAATTATTTTTTCAAACTGGGAAAACAGTAGATTATTTAACGGTAACGTTACATTTATGATATTGATAGGTCTTGACAAAGGCCGAACATTCGAAATCTGACTAGACTCGACTCGAGATCCGACTCGACTTGCAATACCTTAGGGCAAATGTTCCCAGGTCTAAAGCAACCATGAACTCTTCTAGACTATTATCATGACAGCAATAAGTCATTATAATCTCTCTTCAAATCTCTTCATCTTTAGCTAAGTTGTATTAATGTATGGTATTGACCCAGTCCTCGGTTGTTTGATTGAAGATATTCATTTGGATCATAATCGTAATACAATATTCCTGATTTTATATCAAAATGTACTTCTGTGTTCACATACTATACAGTCGAGGACATTGAAATATGAACACCCCTTGTTTTGAAGTTTTTCTTGTTTTAAAAATTCATTCAGCAAGCATAAACAATTATCCTGTGCTGGTTATTAGGTACTATTGATAATCATATCTGATGATCCATTGTGCAATGCTACCTACAATTATGTGAGGTAGGCAAAGCTTATATGAGAAATATGGGCGGACATGGAATTATGAACACACGTGCACATATGCAAACTTGGGGCTCTTAGTCATATACACACATGGATTATTAAGATTAGATAATTCACTATCAGATATATATATATAGGCTGTGCATTGCAATTGTTTGTTTATGCCCATTTAAACTATCACTGCTTATCAATATTGGAAGGAATCGTGACCTACAGGCAATCAAGTAGTCAGAAGTGGTAAATTTGTTGTCTCAAGGTAAATCAATCCGTGAAGCTGCAAAGTAATGTAACATGACTATTGGCAATGTAGCAAATATTAAAAAACAGACATCATCAAG
This sequence comes from Hofstenia miamia, assembly GCA_900660155.1. NCBI lineage: Eukaryota > Metazoa > Xenacoelomorpha > Acoela > Hofsteniidae > Hofstenia > Hofstenia miamia. Next base: position 113,191 of record CABFPE010000736.1, read on the forward strand.
TCAAAGAAACCAGGAAGATGTCATGGAATAAAGAAATTTATTGATAGAGAAGTCCGTATATTTCTGTGAAATCTAAGGAAGTCGCCAATAGCATCTGCTGCACAGTTGGGCCGGCAATGGCAAGATTATGGCAGAAATTTTACCCCAAATACTGTCCAAAGAATGCTTCAAGCCCCGTGTTGTCCCTAAATTAACATCTGTATTGAAATCGAAAAGGTTGCAATTTGCCAGATATCATGTGGATTGGTCTGTGGAACACTGGTGAAAAGTATGTTTGTCTGATGAGGTAAATCTTGAATGTCATGGAGCTTCTGAGGAACGCGTATGGCGTCCACTTCGTTTTCAACCACTTCTGCATGAAAAATCAAAGGACCCCACAAAAGTCATGCTTTAGGGGCATCATATGCTTTAATAGTGCTGGATGCATACATGTATGTAAAGGCACGATGAACTCATCTCAATACCTAAAAGTAATTCAAACATGCACTCCACCTCAAATGCAAGAGTGGTTTAATGACAGTCACTTTATATTTAAGCAAGACGGTTCTCCTTGTCACACTGCAAAAGTTTTAAAAGAATATTTTAATAAAAATAATGTTAATCTACTTTAGTTGCAAACAATTCGCCTCATTTAAACCCCATTTAGTACATATGAAGTTTCTTCAAGCGCAAGATTGGGGAAAAGAATATCACTACCAAGCAGGAAATGATATCAAGTATGTTTAAACATTGGCATCATGACCATACGCTTCAGGCAGTAATCAAATCTGTGATTGATAGCATGCCTCGCAGGATATCAGCAGTTATTGCTGCAAGAGGTGTTCATGCCACTTATTTAGTGAACTTATAGAGTTGACTCTTTATGTGTTTACTTTGTTTTTATAGTTATACATTGTAGAAATGCAGCGTGTTTGTACAATAGACATTCATCTTAACTGTTCACATTTCAATGTCCACCCATATTAAATTTTTAAATGGCAACCACTGTGCAGTATTGCAGCTAGGTATATCAAACGGCGCACATTAGTAACTACCTACAGTAGCTATGCTGCAGATAAGAAATTCTTCAAAATCATAGGTGTTCATATTTCTGTGTCCCCAACTGTATATATTAATAATAACATTATTTAGGTTTTATATCCCTACTTTTTCCTGCTGTGTATCCTGTGATGCTTATCAAGGTTGATGAAGAAACAGGCGAAATCATTCGTGATAAAAACGGTTTATGCATTGTCTGTAAACCCTGTAAGTGCTGCCTAAATGTTTTTATCGATATAATTCATGTTTTGGATATCTAATTAATCCAATTTCTTAGATAGCATAGAAATTCATTCAAATTATTGATCACATTATGAAAAGTTTTGCCATAATTTTCTCGCAAGATTAACATGTGTTTCTTGAGCAAACTTGTCATTGCGTCATTCAAATTTTGTAATTGCCAAGTAAGAAGTAATAAATTTTTAGAATTATACAACTGGTTGAAAGACCAGTTTCTTATTAATCAATGACAGTTGAGTTATGATTACATATACAAATGTTCTAGACAAATATCTGGATTTTGCAGTTTCGATATGCATTTTGAAGTATTTTTCAGTTCATTACTACTGTTTAGATCAATTTTCCTAAATTACTATTATTCTGTTTAAATAAGTTGCATAATTTTCAAATGTAGCAACTGCCTTAAAAATTGATTTCAAATGTATAAATTAATAGTTAGCTTTTTATACTCTTTTCTTACATTTATTGATTTTGAGAAGTTTTAATTTAGATGAACCTGGTCACATTGTTGGTAAGATAATCCCTGGTGACCCAGTGCGTCAGTTTGACGGATATCTTGACAGGACTGCCACAGTGAAAAAAGTTGTTCATGATGTGCTTAGAAAAGGGGATAAAGCATTTCTATCAGGTAATCAATTGAGTTTCGTATTTCGATATTGTTAGTCGTACAACTAATTCCATTTTATCTTTGAAAATTTTAATTATTTTTTTTCTTGATAAGCTTTTAAATATCATCATTATATGAGGTTTATACATTTTGCAGTTTTAATAGTTCTATTGTTTTGTGTGATTTTTCATTTGCCTATTGAGGTCACCGAAATATGTGTAGATGGCACATTTAACCTCTTATCTTTAAATGTTTGACAAGTGTCTGATATTTAGTACTTGACTGAGTTCTCACCTTTCAACAAGTTTCGTGCGTAAACAAGCACACATTTGAAGCATATTAGTATGGCGTTTAATTTTTGTTTTTCCAATTCAATATCAAATTTTATGTACAAAGCCAATCTCGAATATTCCGTTGAAAGTAGAACATTTGTAGGACATTCCGTCAATCACACATATTGCATTTACTTTATAAGTATGTTAGTGTAAATATATTAATAAATCTTGACTGGTACAGTTTTTGGTACAAATTCTACCAAAATAAAAGCATTCTTTGATTGAGCTTAAATTTTCTCATTTCTGTACTGATGCATTATATTCTCCTTGTATAACTGTTCAGCAACACTTTTCATAAAGTTATAGCGAGATTTACCGCTTACATTCGATTTCATAATTGTGTAAACATTTAACAATGCAATGTCTATCATTGATGAGGAAAGACCGATGTGTATCGATTATTCTTTCGTTTGCATGAAAAATCTTCATTGCACCACTTAAGGATAACAATACCATCTTTCCCATGATTATAACTAATGATCACAATGGGTAGTTGATGTTCTCTTGTTGCATGCACTTCATTTTCATGTAGCACGAGTGCATCAATAGAACATTTTTGTTTTTCTTCGGGAAATATGAGGCTAACATAATTCGATTTTTTGAATCACAAAGAAACTGTTTGCTGTATATGTTGGCACCCTTGTTCGATTTCATAACTTGCGGAACACCTCGGCATTTGACATATGCGGCCCGGTACATGTTACAACATTCTTCAGAAGTTCGGTGATCAACTCATGAGTAGCAGTCAATATAAATATTTCAATGACTGTGATAAAAATGTCAGCTCCAATGCAATGTTTTTTTTAGACCAGGTGCCCTTTCATCATCACTTACAGCATATAGAAATCCATGAAAGTGTAGTCTTTCAATGCATCACAAATAGAGAATATCTTGACTTCATATTTCACAGTCTTCGCCAGCATGTAGCTTTTGTTAGGTGCATATTCACAGAATCAATGCAAGGCCTTGTATACAATGTCCAATTTTTTGGAATACCAGCGCGTTTATCGCTGGTTTCTTGTTGTGGCTATGTTACTTTATTATCCAGAGAAATCATTGCTGGCGTTTCCTTTGTTTTATTTTTTATAGGGCGAATTGATGGAACAGTTTGCTACGTTCTTTGCAGAAAGAGGCTATATTTAAACTGGCGTTTCCTTTGTTTTATTTTTTATAGGGCGAATTGATGGAACAGTTTGCTACGTTCTTTGCAGAAAGAGGCTATATTTAACATACCATTATAATCCACTTCCGACCTAATAATTACAGCAAGCCATGATACCATATGCCGTTTTCAAAGCTTCTACCATCAATTAGTCCAACTTTTATCTATTTCTGAGGATAGTGTCATTTTGAAACAAAAATTCTTCAGTAGTTGGCTTCACCGTAGCCCCTTCGTGAAAATTTATGTCGCTTCTCTGAAAATGATGAACAGGTGGAACATATGGTGGTCACGAAATGAATGAATGATAAAATTATATCAGTTCTATCATTGTCGTCTTCAATATCATCAAATGTTTCGGAGTCATCCGATTCATTTTCGATCAATTCATCATCACATATGTTTGAGTATTTCTAATTCTTCTTTCTTAGGCAGCTGTTTAGCTTTACTAGTATTCCCCGCTGTTGATATATTAATTGAGTATAAACGACATTTGAATTATTTATTTCAAGTTTCTACGTATGTAGACAAGTAGGCTGATTGAGTATAGCGATCATTTAAAATTGAATATTTGACAGGAAACATAAATATCTTAATAAATCAGCTAAAATATGAATATTTACAAAATAAAAGAAAGAAAAGGACTGCTTTTGAAATAATATGTTCATTAGGTAATAGAACATCTTCATTGACTACCCAGGTAGACTGGTTGGCTGATGAATGTTAAAGTATTTGTTAAATGTAAATTGTTAAAACTTTATTCATTGATTCTGTATTTCCATGCTACACAGATTAACAAATATGCAATATATACAATGCACATATATGTATATTTAGAAAATTGATAGTACACGCAACGGAACTAGCATGCAGATAAATTAAGCAAACGTTTTTAAATAAATTAAGACATACTAAAGAATAATGTAGTTTTTTGAAACACTACTATCAAAATTGTAAATCAGTTTTTGTTGATCCTATCAGATATTGGGTTTGGAATATTGAAATTTTTTGTTCGAGTGTGACTACTGTAGATCAAATGACGTGGTTAAACTAAGATTTTGTACTAAATTAATGTACCCAGTATATTTGTTAACGCTTCAAAATATTGTATTTTACAACAACTACCTTTGTCGGCTATGTAAAGTTCTGAAACCTGACTATTTTCAAATATTGGTTGTATTATTTCTCTCAAACATATTTTTTCAGAAAAATATATATGTCAAGAAATTACATGGAGATGAAAAGCTGTACACTTAACTGAATCTTTTAACATGAGAAAACAAAATAAATCCTTCAATTTATGTGTAGTCTATGCATGCAATCTAGTGTAGAAAAAAATCTAGAGATAGGGTTATTATGTATGCATCGCATAGTGAGAACTTTATTTTAATTTGTCGATATATTTAACAAACATTCTGTATAGTCAATGAAATTGAATTGAGTTTTAGCACCACCAAGCATTTCATTTTGACAAAAAAAGTGAAAATATTTTATGAAAAAACACATGTTTAAAACGTAATTTAATTACCTCCGCCAAGGAGGTTATCTTTTTGGTAGCGCTGGTTTGTTTGTCTGTCTGTTAGCAACTTTATGGAAAAAATAATAGATGGATTGACCTCAAATTTTCACCAGAGTTGCGTCTCCGCCCAATGAGGAATCCATTAAATTTTGGTGCTGATCCGGGGGACACAAGCTGCGTGGTGGAGGTCTGCGCTTTTTCTAGTATGACTTGTTATTAATCAACCAGGACTGGCCGTTAAGTAATTAAATTTTTCTATTCCCCATTTATGTAATAAGTCAGTGATGGGCATCCAATAAAACTACCCTACTCGACCCGGCCCGATCCAATACACAATTTGATCAACCGAATCCTATCCGAAACGACTATTCATTCCTCTACCCAACCTTATCCGACTATCGGTGCACTAACCGACCTACCCTGAGTCGAAGAAAAACAATTCTAAATATAAAAAATTGTAGGAATTGCAAACAAATAAGTGCAAAATATTGCATTTTATCCATATTAGCATACCCGACGTAGCCTGCTTCCTGAGCGTATCTGACCCCACCTAAATTGAAAATATTGTGACCGAACCTAATCCCTATCCGATGTCAGGTCGGGTAAAGTCGTGTACCCGAGACCCATCTCTGTAGTAAACCCTGCTTCCTGGAGCTTTATAAACAATAAATTATAATTTTTATGAGTACAGTTTTACTGCCAATGCAATCATTTAATCCATAACGTAGAACAATTGCCGTGAATGGTTGTAACAGATGCATTTTGTAATTCAATAAATGAATACATGTTTTAGAACAACTTGGAAATATAAGTTTTGCAAAAACTGACATTATTTTTAGTTGCTAAGTGTTCTATGCGATTTAAGATTTTACAATATTTGCAACATGCTGATTAAAAATGTATCATTTTTGTTTCACATTGCAGCAGTACAACAAAATTTACTATGGAAATCCTATGTAAAATGTGTGGAAAACTTTCAATAAATCTAACTCTTATAAATTTAATTGTCAAGGAGTTTACCAGTTTTACGATTATTCATCAGTTCATAATCTCAAGACGAAGTTCGTGCAGTGTTATAACGAATTCTCTTGTTTCATATGGACTCTGCCAAATAAGCCGATATTTTGTAAAGATAATTATTTCGAGGTATATTATCCTTATAGCCATAGGTGTCTCATTTTGTCAATAAGGTTTATTTTTATGGACTTATTTTGAAAATTATTACATTCCCGCATAGGTGGGCTTAGTGCTTGAGATTATTGTTACTTTCCATAATTAACGGATAATAGTGATTCTCGATTCATTCAATATGGCTGTGTATTCAATCGTCAATACGCGAATTTGGCGTGCTAGTCCGGTATGGTTATTTGGTATTGGGACTGCAATCAATCGAATCGATTACGTTGCCCCTCTGTCAAACTCTACGATATTCCATATATTTAAGGTCTTTGTTTCTGGTTTCAGGCATCAGCATGAAAATCATGAAACTAGTTAAAACAAATTTTGTCCAAAACTTTCTATATAAAGTCTAGATATTACAAGCAATAATTTGTACATTCATTCAAATACTTGTGTGTAGTTATCTGACATGTCTATAATTCAAATGATTTTTTACTTCTAACTGTTTTTCTATACAAAAATTAATTTTCTACTTGTGGAAGTTGGAAATAAATATTTTATCGTATATATAGGGATATTTTTCACATACAAAAGGTAAGACGCATCAACTGATAGTCCAAGCATCACTATGAAAGAAATTGTTATTTGAATAGGGTTGTAGTCCTTTTTTATGTATTCATATTCAATACGTTTTTTTGCTTCTTACTTAATGGATCGGTGAGTTCCTTAATTCGCCTTAATTTTATACATGTATTAGAAATTTCGAAGTACTTTTAAATTCCACTTTTCCTTCTTACTACTGACTAGGAATTATGGTGGAAGCTACCCCACATTTTTTTCAAAATAATTAGATAAATTAATCGTGGTTGTTTACACGTAATCTGTGAAAGTACTTACAAACAAATAATCCTCCTCTCTGTAATTTCAATTTTCTAGAACAAAATTTGTGATTCGCAGTTGTCCTAATGTATGTTGTAATATTTCATGTTCAGTCTTATTTGCTGTTAATTTTGTTGAGTTTAGGTGACATCTTGGAGATGGATGCGCGGGGATTCCTGTATTTTAAGGATCGCATCGGTGACACATTTAGGTGGAAAGGTGAGAATGTGAGCACTTCTGAAGTTGAGGGCGTTATCACAACAGCATTTCCTGATCGTGATGTCGCAATTTATGGAATTAATGTGCCAGGTGCTTCTTTCACTACGTAGAACTTTTTTTATGGGGTGATTAATTTTATAATCAAAAGATGCAATCGGTGTAAAGCTCGATTGTCAAACGTGGTACACGTTTGGTCAAATTAGCAGTAGTCTCCACCTAACGCACGTGCAAACAATTCTACTTTGATTAAATGAATTTTTAATTTTTTATGCATTTATTCCTTGTTTTGTTCGAATTACAACCATGTGGCCAAAATAATGTTTAGAATTTTTTCTAATATTTTCGATTTCAAGAATAATTTCTAGTTTTTAAATAAAAATTTTTAGCACTTGAATGCATAACATGGATCCAGTTTGATCCAAACCACACTTAAAATGTTTCTATTTATTGAAGTTGTGTTGTGTTGTTGGCAAGATGCAGATATTTCAGCTTCCGTATTATGTTCTGTAAATGTGAAATAGATTGAATGTACACTTGAAAACGAGCCATTAGTAGTTTGAGAGGCATCTGCGTCATCCAAGAATAAGAGGTGTGTGCAGTAATCATGTTGACTGAACCCCAAAACTTCAGTCGCCTTCTGTTCATGCTGTGGGTGTCCAGTATAGTGCAACTGTGCAGCCTAACAACCCTAGTTGCATTTCAATATCAATTTTAGTACCTGTTTAAAACATGTTTTAAACACTATTTAAAACAACTGTTTTTTTAAATGTTTTTTTCAAATTTATATAGGAAAGTTTGGAAAATAATTTTTGGGTTTTGTCCATTTTCTACCGAAAAATAGCAAAATTTTCATTTTGTTTACGTGTATGAAATGAAAAATGAATATTGATGTTTATCGTAATTCAATGTTTGCCACTGTGTTTTTAGAAAAGTTTTCGTACCTTAAGCTGGTTATGTTGAAAAGCAAAAAAAACATTGTTTTAAACGTTTAAAACGTTATTTTTTTAAAAAAAATACACTTTTTGCCAACCCTGCTCAGGAGTAGTTGTGATTTTGCATTGAAATTCCTAAGGAAATCCATCTGTGAAGCATAAAATCTGCAGTTTTTGCATGAAGATCTTAATGCTAAAATATTGGTATATGAAAATTGAAGCCAGCAATTATGGAGGACCATTGTAAATTCACGAGTTTGTAAAAAAAGTCATCGAAATTTTTATTTAGAAATGTTCATAACTATTAAAGGTATTTTAATATACGCACCTATTTCTTTTGCAAAAATCAATTTTTCAAACCTCTTGTTTTATGCTGTGGTCTTCGATCAGTGATGCTCAAACCAGTAATGCTATATACTCTGCTTTGCAGGTTGCTGTTCTTTGTATGATGTGAACACAACGAACAGTTTTCCCTCATAAGAAATTGTTCATTTTTGCCCGTCAACAGCAAGAAGTATTTCCATGAACAAATCTACTTCGTTTAAAAATGCATTTGGAATAGTATTACGCTCCGAAATTCTAGCAGAAAATTTCTTTGATAGTCTCATTCGTCAGAAACCTAGTTTTTTTACTGCTATCATTTGTCGAAGTGTCAATATCTAATTCCTTTTCAATTTCTAACAAAAATTGTGATGTAGTGTTGGTTTCACACTTTAGCAGAATTCAGTAAAATAAACAATACATGATCTATTTGAAAAAAAATTATTTAAGGTTGTTTAGTGATAGAAACCTTGCTGTATTTTTATCTTTTAAATTTATTTTTTGAAGATAAAATACCTTATAATCAGAAAAGTTTGACAATTAGAAATCTGTTTCCTCTTCTAAATAATCAATTCACGGAAATATTTACAAAGTTATTTGAAAAATATGTATAGATGCATTAATGCAGGCTGAAAATTGCACAAGTGCATGTATTCATTTTTCGTAGTCATATAATCACTAGCTTATATGAATTCCTGCTAACCCCAATTGAATTATGATTGCTGAATTTATGGAACATAAAACGGATATGTATTGGAATATATAGGTACAATCTAGTTCTGAAGTGACCGTCGTAAACCTTCCTTCAAAGTATGTGTGCACAGGAGCTGAGTTTGTTAAAAAAAAATCACGGAGTATTTGAAACACATGTTTTTTCAATGAAATTTTTCAGATTTTTTTCAATAACAAAACACTCTTTGTCTGTAATAAATCTGTTCGATTATTATTTGTTAATTTATGTTTATTCATTTTCACGATTATCTAATCTATTAAATGCCATGTAAATCCTGAAATTTTACTGCCCACATTTATTTTTAAAGCGCATTCATTTAGCATTCATTTAGCTTATTAATTTGTCAATTTTTTTTGTTTCTTTTGAATAAAATTGCACAGGAGTAGAATCAAATATAAAGTTTCGGAACAGTCCTATTCATTCCGTGAAAGTGGTACAGCACACAATTTTATATAGTTGCTAATCTTTTAACATTCATGCCTCTTAATGATTTTAAGGTATATAAAATCTTATGTAAGCTTTACAAATACTTGGTTTTACAAATATCTGTTTATGCTTGAAAAGGTTACAAGTGATGATTTAATATATAATTATTTATGTAAGCATTTCTTATTTTTTTTAAGTTTTACAGAAGCCTGTCGAATGTCCAATATAATCATTAGTATACATGTATTAACCAATCATTCTCTACCAAGTTTGTGTTCTATAGCTTTTGACTGAACTTCATCAGTAGTTGAACCATAATTGGAATCGATTTTCAATTAAATTCTTAAATTTCCGTTCACTTGGTGCATTATAAACAGCCATTTTTAATATCTTGGAGGACAGAAAGTAACTCCCTATTTAAATTTCTTATGAGTTATAGCTAAAGTAATTGTTTAGATTGTCATTTGTGTTCTATTTCAATCAAGTATAATATTCAGAAAGCAATCGTAAAGTGACTACCCTTTTTAAACTTGAAAAAATTCATAATTAGTGACACAGACTGAAGCGTGGCAGTATGTGGTTTCAATTCAAAGGTTTTGGCTATCCATGTACCGCATAATAGTTCTAATTGTGATAATTTCAATCAATGCACAACCATTATCTAAAACTTTTTTGGGATGGATGTAAAGGAAGTGAAATATGAAGAATACCTTAAACTTGCCAATCGTCACATAGAAATGCTATATTTTTACAATAAGTCTCTTGCTAATTTGTTAATATGATAAGGAAATGTTTTTACTTTCTATTAAATACTATTTGGATATAGACCTTAAATCATTATAAATTTCTTTCACTTTTGCTTAGTTTGCATGCACTTTTGTTTGATTAAGCTGTGGAATACTTTTAATCGCGTAGTTTGTTTACATTCGTTAGGTAGGCTGCTCCATTGCCATATTCCTACGTTACGAATGAGTTTTTTGTTTTACGTGAAAAGTGAAATTGATTCTAAATTCATTGAACTATATCGTTTAATCCAGTGGAATTCTTTAAGCAACTTTGAAGAATAGTGTAGCAATTTTGTAGTTTATAAACTAGCCTCATATGGTTTAATAGATATAATAGAATTTCAATGCTTTCGACGTGGTAAATATTGTTAAATTGTGATTTTTAGGCACAGAGGGTCGTGCTGGGATGGCTGCTATTTTAGATGATGGTAGCTTAAATAGGTCATTGTTAAGTTCTGTCGTTAAAAAACTGCCTTCCTACGCAAGACCACTTTTCGTACGTCTAATGCCTTCCATAAATAACTTTCTTACAGGTAAAGTTAACTAGTTTATCATTGCATCAAACACGGTGTCTCATTACTCATTAATGTATTTCATAACTTCCAGATATTTTCAAATTTATTCCGTTTTATTATCATGCGTGTTATGTCTTGAACTAATATCTTCATTTATAAGATGTCAAATAAATTTTTAAGTGAATTTTTCGCTTGGTCTTTAGCCTTCTTTCCTTTAAGACCAAGTGCTTTTCTAAAATTAATTTGAAGATTCTTATTAAGTCGAGTTTACAATATGCGGTAGATGAAAAACAATGAATCTAGTGCTTCATAAAATGCATGTTTCAAGAGAATTCAATTGCTAGCACAGAGATGTGAGCATTTACATTTTTGGTTAGACTCTTGTAAATCTTGTATTATGCGTTATACCAGGATGTGGATGGGTCTCCACTACTAAGAATGTCGCTAGCATCTTTTAGGGACCCCCGGCATGCAAAGTGCTTACATTCATAACTTGATTAACAGGGTGAAGCCAAGGCAATAGCTTCTGCTTCGAAAGGGTTGCACCTCTTGGTTTTTACCAATTAGAGGTTTACTAACAAGTAGATGAAACTATGTTGAGCTTTTATCATAAAACTTTTAAAGGCAACTGAATTATTTGTATTCTAAAATTTGATCTTGTGATTTTGTAACTGATGTGCAGTTCATCGCACTTCCACTATGAAAGATGCTAAGTAAACTAATACATCCTTGCTTTTGTTGTTTCCACTGGCACTGTTTGAATTCATCGCACATTTGCAAATAAAACTCGCTACAACTCTGCACTCTGTTTCTTCACAGCATCTAGGGTTCTTAAGACGCAGTTTGATAAAATATTCAAAACCACGTGAATTTCACTAATGTTGCACAAGTGCCACTCTTATTTGCACAGGAAACATGTGGATCACTGTGGTAAATTTTTTATTATTTACTATTGACTTTTAGGCACCCACAAAATTAAGAAATATCAATTAGCGGAATTTGGATTTAAGCTGGAAGGATCACCAGGCACAGTTTTGTTTTATGATCAATCGAAGGATTTATACAAAGAACTAACTACTCAACTCTACTTTGACATTCTTCATGGGAAAATTCGGCTTTGAATGCTTTGCAATTGATTATGCTAGGCGATTTTTATATTTATGCAATCATATGTGCCAATTGTGAAGGATGTTTAGTAACAAGTTCTTTGCAATAGTTGATCAAAAACTGCGATTTGACACAGGGCAGCTAATTTGTATTTAATATCTATTCGTCATTTTTCTCAACCATGTGCAGTTTGTATAAATGAAATTTTTACAGAAAGTGTAAAAATTGATTGTGTTAATAATTTGTACATTTATGCAAATTTATCTTAATGATTTTTTGTGTATATAAAAGCTTTACACTTTTGATATAGTATTTAGTATCATAATATATGTCCTTACATATGCTAATTTTCTTGAACTACTTAATTTAATTTGGAAAACACATCATAAAACATGTACAAAAATTTTAATGTCATTTTTAAAATCTATTTTTAAAGGAAAGCACTCACCATAGAATGGTAATGAGAAAGTCTTTGATAGTGCTTGACAAAAAACTTCTGATAGCTTATCAAATAGCAGTAGTTTTGGCCGCAGCAAGGAGAGGATACTTTTTTCTGATTGGTTGAGAGGTAGATGGAAGGCTGTTCCACTTTTTTCTGATTGGTCTAGAGGGGACCTTTTACCCTTGCCAGCTCGTGGATATTGCCAGGGGGTGTTGTAGTGATGTCATGGAAATTGTCACTGTGTGTTGATTCATGTACTTTGTGTAGTTTCATGATATTTATGGAGGGCTAATTTAATTTGCATGTTTACTTGTTTTTTGTTAATACACATGACTTTGTTAGCTGACTAATTGGGTAGTGTGATAATACATTGTTGACTAATGAATAATGTTCTTATCCGTAAAAACTTCCATGCATTGCTAATGATTAACAATTGGTGTAATTTGATTCGTTTTTTCTATACATTACTTGGAAAGGGCTACATTTCGTTTTTCAAATACGCTACTATTTCATCTTAAAAAATTCCCTATGTTTCTAATTATTAATATCTGCAATCATCTACCAATGTTTCCTATCTGTAAAAAATTCCATGCAATTATTTCATTTTTCGCAAATACAAAATGGAGAAATACTCGCCATACTTAAACATTACAGGCATATGAAATATAGACTTACATGATAAGGGCAATTTCGTTTTCTGAAAAATTATACATGTGGCGCTATTAGTAGGATTTATATATATACATGTTTTAATTAATACACTATTATTACATTAGTTTTACACAATGGTATTTTCTTTGAATTTCTTTTTGGTTTATATGGATTTTTGGGGTTGTGCACGTTTGTAGATTGTTACATCTTTGGTCGACTGCAAATTTTTTCAGTTTTATTTGGTTTATGACTCTTGCTTGGCTGTATAAATTACATGGGTTTTCCACTGCTTTCTTGACTTTGCACATTTTTCAGTTTATTTGGTTTATGACTCTTGCATGGTTGTATACATTACATAGGTTTCTGCTTTTGTAACTTTAATGCATAAATTTCTTATTCATTCTCACTGTAATTAGTATAGAAACAATGACATATTCGTTATTCACTGTCTTGTAGTTGATGTTTGCTACAAAATCAATTCTGGTCATTAGTGAACTCCATATCAAGATTGTTCCTAAATGTACAAATACTTGTAAATAGTGTATCATTCATACGCAAAAAATACAGGCGCATGGTATTTAGAAGACAGATTTCGAGAAAATTACAAAGTAATATTTTTTGGTCAACATAGTGAAGAAATGTCTATAAAATCACTTAACCATGTTAAAAACTCTACTATGACTTGGAAAATTTAATGCATGTTAGTAAATATCATCCAAATAACACAACAAAAGCAAAAATCAATGTGTATATTTTTTAGTTTAGTCAGTTGTTTGTTAAAAGATGTTTAAACATGCAATTAAAATGGAATATTCAATAATGTGTCAGAAATCACTGTGTATAAAATCATTTAAAACAGAAATTTAAAAACATATTCAGTTAACTGTGAAATATTATAATATACATATGCTATCAAAACAAAAGTATCAACATACCCTGATATTTGCATGTAGATGCATTTGATACCAAAATGCATTGCCTTTAATCTTTGAACTGTCACCAATTTGCATTGTTCTTTCACACTATGGAAAGCATCACTTTCAACTAACATTTAATTCTCCATGCAAAAGCAGTGTGTGACAAGATTAGCCAGAAATTATTAATGAGAATGCATCTCTCATATTCCATTTCACTAAAATTATTAGTTACTTTAGGCGGTAATTGTAAAAAAACACGCACACTAGTATGAAATAATCAAGTGCCTAGCTAGAAAGTTAATGGAGGATGTATTAAATCGTCTTAGTAATCTGGATAAAACATCATAACTTGAGAAACAAACAACAATGCAGAGAGTAAATCATTTATTAAACACAAATGCATGCTTGTACTGTTAGCAATTCAGTTAAGCTATTAGAAACTAATAATATAATCTACATATAAAATTAACATTACAAATTACATTTTTACAAAATTAACATTACAAAATAGAATATTTAAGAATCACCAAATATATTATTTTTTTGGTTGATCGATTCTGAAAAACCTGTACAATGGTTGGGATGCTGAGGATAACACTATTTAATGAGTTTGTGTTCCAGATGTCACAGATTAGACATGAATTACTTAAACTGTAACCACCATATTTTGATTAAAAAAGGTGTAGCATTTCCCCACTGTAAAATTACTGGCAATTGCTGGAAAAATATGTAGAAATCGTATTCAGATTGCAAGAGGCACTTCTGGCAGAAGACATAAAAGTAGTTAAGACGGGCAGAAGCCCGTGCCAATGGGACACCCATGGCTATTTGCCATGTGGAAATGAAGCTATTCTATTGGACGCCATCTAGCGACGAAATATTTTTGACAAATGAAAATGAGCAAATTAATTTTTTAGACAATTTGTTTAGACCAAAGTGAGAATTTTTTTGATTTCTAGGATTTAGGCAAACTGATATTTTTTCTGCCACATTTCACTTAAAGCACTCTTGTTGTAACAATGTTTAAACATGCAACGCCATGTTTTAAGGAAAACAATTCATAGATCTAAAACCCAAATATTTCAAATGAAAAATGATGTGTTATTTGCATTAGAGCGTGTTTCTAACCACATTAATATTGATCAAAACAAATATGCAAGAGGTGGAAAACAACAATTTCTTTAGCAATTACATGTAAATTGTAAAAGCATACATTACACAATGACTCTGAGTGACAAAGTTCAGCATTAGACAACCTTCAAGTTTCCATCTTCATTCTAAAATATGACTGCACTTCCACATTCACCCAGGAGGTGGCCATCAGAAATGCGTTAAGCCATTTATTTAATGTGGCTAGCTTACAACAAGAAATGAGTGCAATTTTAAATAAACTCTTTAAATATAACATTTAAAAAATACTTGTTCACAAGTAGAGGTGAAGGCACAAGACAAAATTTATTTACAACATCACACTACAAGAGTTGATTAAATGAGTTTATCTAAAACAAATATAAGTAAAAGTTTATGGAAAAAAGCAAATACAAGTCTCTTTCCCCTTTCATCATGCACTAAGTGTGGGTCTTTTTGGGGGAGGTCCAGGGTCAATATTGGAAGCAGATCTTTTTAACTTCAAGGGAGAGCCAACTGCACTATACACTGGAGGTGTAATATCTAAAAACACGCATAAATATATAATACTATAATTAATAAGCTTACCTCTATGTCCATAAGGCAGACTTTGATATTTGTTCAGGAGGTAGCGTTTATCATCAAAAGGTGTTAGGGATATTTTATTGGTGGTCTGTACAGCAATTTCATGATTGTGACTTCTAATGGCTGTCATTGGATGACGAACAATTTCCTCATTATCCAAAATTGATTTGAAGAGATCAAAGTTCATCATCTTCTTGACAGCCCCCACAACCCCCTTAGCACTCGCCTTCTCATTGCATTTATTATTTGAGACATACTGTACAGAGTACATTTTAGACTTTAGTGCAACCACCTGATTGATGACATCGCCACCAAGTTCATCTTTGACCTTTAAATACGTTTTCTTGTTTATTTCACTATATAATGGTGAGGCTCTTGCATAGTTTGAAAAATCAAATTGGCTAGATAAGGAGGCTAGATCTTCATAGACATTTTGTGTTGGTATTTTGTAAAGAAGGGAGTCAGTATCACTGTATAAAACTGTAATTTGATTTGCAAATGCAGGCTTCATTATGTTATAATGGAATTTAAACATTTGGAGTTTTGAAAGATCTAATATTGCTTGGCCCACATAATTTGGTTTATTCCAGACAATTTCTTTATTTCATAGCATTACCTGCACTAAATTTTCATTGATTATATTGAATGATTTGAATTCTGGCTGTTTTATTAACTTTTCTGCTGCTTCTTGATCCCCAACAAATTTTGCCCTGCATCGTTTTCTTAGAGACTCCATTGTCTTTCCAAATACAGCATTAGACATAAGCTTATAAAAGCTCTTCTCAAAATCGTTATTTGCTGCCTTGCGTTTTTCTGTGTTCAAATCAATATAGGGCTTTAAAAATGGTGCCTGTCTGAATTGTAGTGCCCTGTGGAACTTGGTTATCTTTAACCCTTGCTCAACATAAAATTTTAACACCTCATAGTGAACCACATACTTTTTCTTTGGGTAAAATGTCTGCACCAATTTTGCAACATTGCCAGACTTTAGTCCCAATGTCTCTTTAATATGGTTTGTGTAGGGTGACAGATGTTGATCTTCAATAATCATCTTATTTGGTGCAAGGGGTAATCAAAATGCTTGCTGTGCAAATTACTGGGATATTCAAGATCCACCTCCACCAAGTAGCCTAAATCTCCATTCTGTGGTGCATTCAAAATTTCATTGATTGATGTGTCTGTCCACTGCAACTGTCCAACAGGCAAATTCATGGTCATTGTACCCCCATACAATAAATTCATATCCAAAAAGATTGCATAGGTGGACTCCTTATCTGGGTCATAGCCATCTACCATGGGGTTGTTTGCCTTAAAGTAATGTTCTGCATACACTCCAGACATCCCTCCTCTAATACCAGCCTCAATAAATTCCAGTTGATTGTTATCTGCAATTGGATCAAGTGAGAAGTTTGTATAGTTTAACATAGCATTCCAGCTAAAGTTGGACAGTGTAAAAAAATGCGCAGGATCCAGTCCATATGTTTGCTTGCTTTCAACACGAAATTCACGAAGTACATCTGCCAGCAACAGTGTATCCGACATTAAATAATTGTTGTGGTAGTCTTTAAATGTAGTACACCCTCCATTAACCCAAGTACTATTCTGCTCATGTTCTAGCTCCTGTTGTGTTAGTGGTATTTTTCTGGTTAATCTATTATACCAATGTTGTAATTCTGGCAGCTTCATTTCATTAAATTTATCTAATGAGTCAAACCATTCATATGGAAATTGGCCCTTACTCGTCATGAATGCTGATGCCTTCTGCTCACCCATGCCTGCTCTTAAAAATTGATATTTGTCTGATCCAATATTCTGTGTAAGATTTGACAGGCTATCACTTACAAATCAATAGGAGTCCAAAAATCTCAACTCTTCATGAATCCATTTAGTTGTGCCATTTTTATCTTTGTAATTATATACAGGGACCATAAGACTAAATTTAATGAAGTATTCAGACGTGCATGGTATACATTTTAAACTTTCATTTTCCTTGAGATTTAAGCTTTTCAGCAGTAAATGCATATCATACTTACTGCCATTGTGTGAGAAAACTGGAGTAAATTGAGGGTTGCAATGTAGAATATTGCAGTTGTTGTGTGCAACACCTCATACTTTCCCAGTATAATGGCAGTGATCAATTACTTTGTGAGAGCTACTTTCAAATTCTTCACTGCAAAACACACAAACAGTAGAATTTTCCATCAAATATTCTCTATCAGTCTGTGAAATTATTAATTGACGATGCTTTTGTTTGGCAGCAAATGAAGACTTAGCAATTTTACGGAGTTCATTCCATCCTTGCTCCATACACCCCTCACCTGAAAATATGTTGGTGGAAAGCAGCTCTTTTTCAGTGGTACTAACAATGCAAATACCAGATGGGGTTTGGTGAACATCTTGAACTGTATAGCTGGTTGAGGGATCTGGTGTGGTAGTGTGTATTTTCTGTGATATACATTCTATATCCAATGCAGCAATAATGGGTACAAAGTTCTTGGCTCCAAATGATTTAAATGTAATTTTCTCATTGGGCTGAGGGAATGTAATTGTGGGCTCACTATTACCATTGCATTTCTTTAAATGATTTTCAAAACTTTCTAACAGTTTAAAGCCAGATAAACATTTTGGGCAATTCATACTATCACCATGTCTACCCTTAAAAAATTTGATGCAGGCATTCATGTTAGTAATTGCCACATAATGTTTCTGATTACTTTCTTCTAACAGCAGAAGGTTTGCTTTTTGTTGATGGCAGCTTGGAGAGATGTATGCAGGCACCAAAGATTTTTCATGGAGGCTGTACACATTCACTGTTATATTATTTAACTCTTCAAACTTACAGATGTCATTGATTGACATTGGAAATGACATTCCTGAGTAATTGAGAGTTGGCAAGAACTTGTTGAGGCGGTAAATTTCACTTCTGTTTTTAATTTGCAGATGGAGACAGGCTAGAACAGCATACAAAAAGCACTTATTGGTCTGAGCAGTGCGAGGGTTTGCTAGGAAGTTGTTCCTTTTTAAATAATCAGGAAGGGGGATGTAACTTCCAGCTCTTGTTGGGCAATACTTGGCAATGTGCAGGCTTACTTGGTTGATGTTTTTCAGCACCCAATTGGAGCCATTTGCTGCATAGATGGTGATGTAATTGGCAATTCCATCTATCATTTTCATGAAATCTGTTTGTCCCAAGCCACTGCTAAAAACAAACACAGGGGAGCTTGTTGGGTATAACATTACACTCTTTATCTCACCACTCTCTTCTTTCACCAACTCCACTTCACAAGAGAGGTAAACATTAGAGGAGAAGTGTTTGACTATATCCTCCTGAATAATGTTGGAAATTTTGGGGTAAACAGTAGAGAAGATGGAATAAACATCAATAGATGTTAGAGGACCACTCTGATAGCAAGCAAAACTACCACGACATGCCTGTTCCACTTTGGTAAACATTGTTTCTTGATTACCATCCACAATGTTGAAATTTGCATGGGTATTCACATGTTCATCAAATTTGCATTTGTAAAGTAAATTTTGCATGAGGGGCATAAATAAATTCCATCTGTTCCATGAATAGATTCAATAAGAGAGCGCATTGACAAGGGGGTTGGGCTGGTAAAACCACACTCATCACAAGAAAACGACTTCATTGGAGCAGAGGGTCTAAAATCAGTATAAGTACATGGAAATTCAAGTGTAATAAATTATATTTATTCTAGTGAAAATGAGTAATGAAAAAGAAAATACGCTATTTCATAAATTGCAAAAATGTATTTTTTAAGCGCTAGTTGTACATAATAAAAAATTATATTTAAACATTTCATTCTAGTGAAAATAGTTTAATAAGCAATTAAAAGAAAATAAATTTTATAAAGACAAAAATAAATTGCAAAAATGTATTTTTAAAAGCTAGTTGTACACAATAAAAGAATTTAGCAAAAGTAATTACTGCAAATTGATAAATTGTAAATGAGTGGGATTGTGAAAAATCTGGAATTAAACTTTCTGATTGAATGAAAAACACATGATAGCAAGTACAAAATGTGTAATATATAATTAGAATAGTTTATATACCTAGATAAACTAAAAACAAAAAGCATACCAGGGAGGAGCTGTACTATTATCACCATTCCCAGAATGTTGGGAGGAGGCACTATATGTATTGGCAGCCATCACGTCTGAATATTTATCAGCAAGGGTTTTTAACAAATCAGTGGGAGAAGAAGTAGCGTACATTTTCTAAGCAGGAGAGAAGTTAGGCGAGTAATATCCACGAGAATCAAAAATGAAATGAAAATTGTATCACTCCCGCCTCATATTTAAAGAGTTATGCCCCGCCCACACAATTAAAATGAAATTCTATTGGATATTGAGTGAGTAAATTTAACCAGAAAATTTCCATATATGGAAGTTAGAACAGATGATTGACAGAAACAGGTTGACGCAAAACTATGAGTCACAAACAATTTCTGAATTATATACATGACAATAACATAAATTACGATTATTAGAAAAACATTTTAAGCGCAAAAATGCAAAACTAGATCTTAACAATGCTTAGGAACAATTTCTGAATTATATACATGACAATAACGTAAATTACGATTATTAGAAAAACATTTTAAGCGCAAAAATGCAAATCACTTTTGAAATAACGCTGTCAATCAAATAAAAGTCAAAGAGCAAACACAAGTCAGTGACGATTGTAACAATATAACAATACACGTTTCATGTAGATTTATTATCATATGTCAAATCTTTTATTAGCTAACCTGATTAATTTTATAATTCCGCCTGAGAAAAACGCTAAGTTTTACATGTTATATGAAAATATGTAAATAAATCAATTGAGTTACAATTGTTTAAATGAGTTAATGTCACATCATGGAATTAGTTTGTACAAAATGTGTGAATAAATTGTTTAGTATTTACATGATACTCGAAAAATACGCATTGTGAAAAAATATATTGAATTCATTCACTTGTAAGCCTTCCTAACACCTATATTCATTGATGTATTAACATGCATGGTTTTGCTTAAACAAAGTATACAAATATTGGTTTATCAAGTATTTGAATTTCCTCTATATTTCATACATCTGGAATATTAATGCACTTTTATATTTTACTTCTTCCGAAAATTTGCTTGTTTTTATTGCCTATAAAGATTCAGTTATTTCATTATCCTACCAAACAAATTAAACTTGTGAATTTCTACAATGGAAAAACGCCAACATATTTGGAAAACGATATTGTAGCCTTTGTGTGTCTGCGTCTTTATACATAAAACACGGAAATTTTTACAGGTAAGAGAAAATAGTCACTAACATGTTATTACAAAACGCAATATAAACCCAATTACCCAACTAATACATGCAAACAAGGGCATGTCGGCATGGAAATTTTTTACGGATAAGACAAATTAGTCCACAATGTGTTATTACAAATGGTGTAAACAAAATTATCCATCAAATGTGCATAAACAACAGTATGTTTGCAAGCTAAAATAGTGTGCAATATACCATATATATTAACAAAACCTGTAAAGAAATTGGCAACATAAATTAATCATTAAAGGAAGTAACCAAATTATTTGGCATATAACCAAGGAAAGTAAATCATTAGAACCATGTGGAATTTTTTGTACATGAAATAACATACTTTGAAAGTGATATGAAATCTTTACATGTAATGCTGGTTTACCAAAAACAAATTAAATGTATGCGTAAGCAATTCAAAAACATGGAAATTTTTTATGGGTAAAAATAGTAATATTAACAATTGCGAGTGGTATATCCTGACAAAGTGATGTGCAGCCTTTACAAGTAATGTTAGTTTACCAAAGCGAATTAAACGCAGTCCATGTAAGCAATCGAAATTTATGAATAAAAATTAGTCAGCAAAACGTAATGTGTGTATGCATGTGACATGTAATAATATATATAATACACTGTATAGCAACATGTAATCAACAATATGAATCACCACGTAAATATCACAAA
>CABFPE010000736.1:179305-190173 GCA_900660155.1 Hofstenia miamia
GCCTCACTCTGAGTTGCTGACACCTGAGGTTCAACAACTCAGAGAAGCCCTAGCTGAATAAATCTCACAGCACCGTTCCTGTGAAGCCCATTTTGACGCCCTACAAGCCAAAATGAGACAACAAGCCACTATTGCTTGGCAATGTGAGAGATGCCTTCTTGACTCAATCTTAGCCTTGGAGATGTGAATTCAGGAAGCAT
Organism: Hofstenia miamia; assembly: GCA_900660155.1. NCBI lineage: Eukaryota > Metazoa > Xenacoelomorpha > Acoela > Hofsteniidae > Hofstenia > Hofstenia miamia. Next base: position 179,506 of record CABFPE010000736.1, read on the forward strand.
TCCCACAAGCTCCTCCAACTCCCCCAGAGGAACCTTAATATGTAACTCATGAATATGTAACTCATGCCCTTTTGGACAAGGCTCTTGATGCTCTTTCAGAAAAGTTCTCAACAGTTATATCACAGGCAATGTCTGCTCACCTTTCTAATGCTTTGTCAGCAACTACTCCATCCCCTGTGATGCCACCATTTGTTACCCCCATTACCTCTTTTACAAGTGGAGCACCTACCTTCACTCAGTCTACCATTTCTCAAGTTGCAAAGCTAACTACAGTAGCTATGCCAAGCTCTTGTACCCTGAGCATAACAGTTGTGCCTTTGGCACCTGTAAATGTCTCAGTCACTCCCACCACTGCAATTGTTCCACCTTCTCTTCTGAGTGACCCTATCAGATCTACAACAACTCGTGGGCCACACTTCACTCAATCTATTTTGCCCACCAAAGCACCAGTGAACAAACAATCTAATCTCTTTTAAAGACACTCAGTGCTACCTAAATTTACTGGCAAAATCAATGAAATCTCACAGTTGTTCAATGAGTGGCTCTTTCTGTTCAAGTTAACTATGAAGCAGTATACATCCACTCAGGATTTCCCATGTTCCTTCAAGGCCTCACATACAATCAGTATATGATGCTGGATAGGAAAGTTAAGACAAATTACCAGTTACTCATTGGTCATTTCAAGGACCACTACAAAATGCCTCACATCAAACAGCAGTAGAAGATGCTCTTATGTGATCTTTCCTTCAAGAAGAGAGATGATGTGAGAACCTGCATAACATAGGTCAATAGACTCTTTTGCCTCAGCAAACTAACTCCAGAATACTCAAGACATGATCTCTTCTCCTACATTTGTCAGGGATTTCCTTCCACTGTTAGGAGCCACCTCGAACTTAAATGTGATTCAGAAGATGATTTAAACTCTATTATTAAGAAGGTGATTAGCATTGTTTACATGCTACAAAATACTACACGCATCAAGAGAGATGCTGGTGACCTGAAGACGGGTCAGCCTACCACAAAATCTTTAACTTCTTCAAGTTCTGCTGCAATGCAGAAAAAGACGGACACAGAAAGACAGTCTGCCCACATCCATACCCAGAGTGGGGCTGTTATCTGCTTTATTGCAGATGGGGATGGTATCATCATCAATGACCCCTGGTTGAGTCTGTCAACCATTTAAATTAGTTGGAGTGTGCCTCCTGAAAACCGCCTGTTGCAACAAGCTTTGCCTACAGAGAGAAGATCTGTTACCTTCCACTGCTTGTTTATTGGATGCTTCAGGGAATACTATTTTGCTGAAGGGCCAGATTAACAATCTTGAGTTATGTATCCATCAGGAATCTTTTCACATGGACCTCATTGTGGTCAACACCTGCAATCAGCCTCTACCATATGATGTTATCCTTGGGAACGACTTCCTTGAGAGAAATGCATGCATAATCAATTATGGAACCAACACTCTCTCTATTTGCAAAAGTGAGTCACAGGAGGAACTGATTACTGCCTGTAACCAAGATATCTTGTTAACTTTCACAGATGCAATCATTGTGGAACCATGGCACTGGTGACAAGTTTTGCCATCACTATGAGCTCTCCTTATGAGGGGGACGTTATGATTTCTGGACAAAGGGGAAAACGCCTTCACAGTTTACATCTTTCTCCAGACCTTTGTCATGTTTCTCATGGAAAGACTTACATCACTGTGCTTAACAGCTCCACCCACCTGATCTGAATGGATCCCACAAAGACATCTATTGTCACAACACCAGTCTGGCTCAAATCTAAGGCTGCAGCCTGTCTGCCCATTCTTACTGCAATTCACGATCTAAGTGAACTGAGCAATCCAGTTTGGATCCCAGTTGTAAGTGAGAGAACTCATGGACATCTGAGTCAACAAGAACGTGACAAGCTCTCTGCCCTCTTACGCCAGCATCATGATGTGTTCAATTACAGATCAATCAGTGTTGGGGAACAACATGCCATTGAAACTAAGAATGATTGCCCCATTCAATTGCCAGTTCAAAGGGTACACGAGAACTTAAGAGCAGAATACAAACAGAATTCAAAACAGGATCATACAGAATAGTAATATCCCATATGCTGCACCTAAGGTGTTCATTTGCAAAGGAGAGAAGTACTGCCTCTGCATCAATTTCTGATGATTAAACAATATTACAACTAAGGATGCATATCTGTTACCTTGCATCAAGGACCTACTCTACAATGCTAGCAAGTACAAGTTATTTTCATGCTTGGATCTCTGTAAAGCCTATTGGCAGATACTGATGAAGCCCAACAACATTCTGAAAACCGCTTATATTATGCCTTACAGCTTCTTTGAGTGGAAGTACATGGCCTTCAGGCTCTGCAAAGCTCTGGCCACATTTCAGCATTACGTCACATGTGTACTACAGAATGGCGCCAATGTTCTCAAACCTGGGATGATATCCTTGTTGCCAGACACACATTCTCTGATCACTTAGATAAACTGGGTCACACTTTGAAGATCCTCTATGACTCTGGACTCCAGGTAAACAGAAACAAGTGTTCACTCATTTTGCCTGATTTACCTTCTTAGGTAGGGTAATCAAACCTGGGAAGGATTTCTATCAAAAACGATGCAAAAGACCATCTAGATTTAATTGAGACTCCATGCTCATGTAAGGACGTCCAATGCCTGATGGGCTTTCTTAACTATTATGGCTCCCTCATTTCTGAATTAGCCAACTGAACCAAGCATATATCTAACCTCTTACAGAAGAGTACTGAATTTTGTTGGACTTGGGCTGAACAAGGAAGAGCTGGATGCTGTGAAGCAAGAGCTCAGACAGATCCCATGTCTGACTACACCAGATTACACAAAAGAATTTATTTTCAACTGTGACGCAAGTTCAGTCACTATCAGTGGTGTGCTCAGCCAAGTGATCAACAGTCAGGAATGCCCTGTAAAATATTTCAGCTGGAACCTCTGCAATGCTGAACTGAACTACAGAGCTACAAAATTGGAAATGCTAGTGTTTGTCAAGAGTCTAAAGAAGTTTTGATTCTTCATTTTAGGTCGCCAATTTGTTGTGTGAACTGACAACTTTGCGCTAGAGTGGCTTAAAAAATTCTCTGGTGACAAGTTAAACATCATTGCCCAATGGTTGGAATACCTTAATGACTTCTCTTTTGCAATCACTCATTGCCCTGGGAGATTGCATCTCAATGCTGATTATTTCACCACTCTGCCAAGCTATGAGAGAGACCTGTAAAAACCACCAGGTGAAAAGACTCCATTTGGATTTATCCCCACTTGTGAGTATAAGCTCCTTCCTGATATCAATGCAGATTGAAATAGGAAAGCAATCCTCCCTATCATGGTGAAAGAGGAGATTTTGGAAAAGGAAATTGCTGCCCATCAATTACATGACAAAGTCTTGTCCAAAATCATTTTTAAAATCAAGCACCCCAACCTTGCCATCAGTGACTTTGCTTAAAGGTACTTTCAACACTATCATTAGAAACTTACAGAAGCTGGCCTCCTCTATGCACATATTTGGACTAAACGTCTGGCAATCCCAGAATATTTCAAGTGAGATCTTGTCTGGAAGATTCATGAAAGCAGCCACCTTGGAATTATCCAGACAGAAAGAACATTCAATGCTCATTACATTACCATCAGTATGAGAGCCATGGTACAAGACGTGATTGATAAGTGTGAAGCATGCTTGCTTCAAGGAGCTGGACACTTTCTGGAGTAGAGAGCTGAGCTCCATAGTCAGGTCGCCAAAAGACCAAACAAAGTGGTCCACATGGACATTGAAAAACTATCAAGGGATGAGCAAGGATTTCAATATCTGTTTGTCTTGATAGACCATACTAAGTATGCATGCATCATTCCTCTTGATAACACCACTGCCAAAGTGATCAGCAAAAGAATTGTGAAAGACTGGATCTTTAAGCTTGGGCCTATGGAGCATTTGGTCTCTGACCACAGTCCTCAGTTCAAGAACTCTTTAATGTCTACTCTCATGAGGGAACTAGAGATCAAACATGATTTCACTACTGCTTACCATCCACAGTCAAATGGCGTCATTGAGTGACTGAACCACACCATCATTAAATTAATCAGAGTTGCTTTGGCCCACACCACTGGTCAAAATTGGAGATGTGTCATAGAAGCAGTTGAGTTCTTTTACAATACCACTGTACATTCCACCACCAAAGTAAGTCCTTTCAAAGCCATGTTTGGCTTCAAAGCCAGCACTCCTTTGTTGATCATGTTCCTAGACAACAATGAGCCAAATTTGGAGAACTTTGTGTACTGGATGCTGAGAGAATTCCAGGAAGTGCACCTTTCCATCTGCTGTAATACCAATCAGTCTGTTATTTGCCAGAAGAGAAATTTTGATAAAAAGCTGTATGGCAAGCCCCATAAAATTGGAGATTCAGTATTTGCTTATTTTCCTCGTCAGGTCACTGATGCTAACCAGGTACAAAAACTTGCCACTAATTGGCAAGGACCTTTTAAAATAGTCAAGGTGTTAGATCACCACTGGTACTTATTAGATAATGGTAAAGTTGCCCATTTTCAGTGACTTAGACAAACAGTCAAAGATATACAAAATGCAGTCATCAATAATAATAACAAGTTTTCTCTTGTTGATGACAGTGTGAATGAGATAGAGTATTATGATAACCTCACTGAATGTGAGGAAGATGACCTTACACAGGTCAAGTATGATAGTAACCTTGGTAATAGTAGCAACACTATAGCTACTCATATTTTGCCTAAATGAAAAGCTAGAGATCAGAGATATTTAGACCATTTAAATACCCAGGAATGGGACCTTAATCTTATATTTCTATTTAGTAACTATGAAATGAACTGAGAACCAACCTCCAACAAGACCCTGAGTATGAAGATGAATAAATCCATGAGATGAAATGAAGTGATCAACCACACTGAGACAATCAGATGAAGGCACCTCCCAAAAATGAGAACGCCCAGCAGAAGCCCCCCGTAGCAGCCATGACTATGAATGGGGACAGCTCTCTCCTCAGGAGTGAACTTCCCATGACTATGAGGGGAGCGGACTTCCTGCAACTATGCACAGAGACAACTCTCTGTGTGTGAATCCAAAAAGCATAGAGTGCCTTTTGTCCCACTGTCTAACATAACCTCGCCCCATGTTGACTCACAAGCCCCTCCTAGTCCCAGTCCTTCCTACCACAACTCAGCTAGTATTAGGTCCTGCAAAGCTGAGGAACATAAGGCCAAAACATCTAAGGTTGGAGATGAGATCTTACACCCATACTTTATTGCTACTCAGAAAGCATTCCATTTAGTCAGAGATAATATATCAGAAGAAACAAAGAATAGGTTGCAATGGACATTTAACACTAAGGATCTAACTTGTTCAGTCGACTTGATTCCTTTTGTCATAGACACAGAGCATAGACCTCAGATCACTGCAATTATCTGCTACAATTCTAAGATGTTAGCTGGCATGGCGTGGCCCTATTGGAGAAGTACTGTGCACACTATGTTCAATGAGGACGTCAACCTGTCACATCTGTGCCAGTTTCTAAATAGTAAAGAGAAGATAAAGAAATTTGAATGTGTTAACATTGATTTTGACAATCTACTAGTTGTTTACTTTTTTTGTGTCAATGAGGTAAACAACCCCTGAATTATGGAAAAGATTGAAATAGCCTATTGACTTGCCAAAGTGGAGAAGATACGCCTCATTATGTTTTTAAAAGAAGAATACCAGGATACCATCCTGGACAAAGTTGAAAGTCTGCATTTTTGCATGGAGAACTTCACCATTCTGTACAACAGCTATTACCAGCCTACAAGTATGTATAATACTCACATAATCTTGGCTACTAAGATCATTTACACTGATATGCTCTTGTGCAAGAAAATTCCAACACACCATCTCACAGTTGATACTCATCCTACAATTGATATGTGCATCCAGGCTCAATCACTTGAGTCAATCAACAATAGCTCACCTGGCCTTTGCTCTGACATCTCAGATCTTCATGTCAGTTTTGCATTTTAACAAAATGCTGCTACCCTGCAAGAAATTGATGAGGTATGGACAAACCTGAAAGCAGATCACATCCCAGAGTCACAATGGCCTACTATTAACATTCAGAGCCCTACGTCCCAGTATCATAGATCAGTTGAGAGAACACTTGCAGAGTTACATCTGTCTCATGACACACAAGACTGTCAGAACTTCTTGGAAAATATGTTCTCAGAAAAATTTGCTCCAGCAATCCAGTCCTGTGGAGCCATGTGGTTTCTCACCACTTTTCTTACAGTTGATCCTCATCTTCAGCTGACTTTGGATAAAGCCACCAGAGAAAAACTCACTAAACAGTGCTCCCATGAACTCGCTGTTGGTACTGCAGCCTGGAAGGTTAAGAATTGGTTGCTCCAGTCTTGTTCATTGCCTGCCTTGCCTGGGAAGAATAAGAAAGCAATGGAATGTTTTGAGAAATTCTAAGCTCATCTCATCAGATCCAGCAGACCCCTTGGTCGCCTCCCACCATAGGTGATTGTCAACCAATTAGGAGTCACATTTTCCGACTTAAATATCTTCTCAGATACCCTCAAAAAGTACATGTGGGGAGCAACTGCTGAGACCAAGTTGTCTACTCTTAACTCCAAGTATGCACATCTGTGTACAAGTCAACTCATGTGCTGTGAATATGGCTCCACCAAACAGTTCATTGAATTGGTTGGTGACTATGACGTCTTGAACAACATGGAAATCTTATTCAACCTGGAATGGCTAAATTATCCAGATTGTGGGTACAGTAAACTTACACAAACCCAGTGACAAGCTACCAAGGATGGCGAAGTCATCCCAAACACTGTTTTAGGCCAGACAATGAAAACGCCCAAACAATTTTACCGTGAGGAAGAGTCCTATCTTCCTCAGTGATCAAGGTATCACCAGCAATGAAAGCCCTCATCAAAGCTGTTAGCCTAGAAAAATTTTCAGGGGTCCCAGTCTCACCTAAGCTCACGCCTGCCTGGTCTCTTACTGATAACAAATGAATCTTAATGATCGAGCACTGTCCAGAAGAATTTGGGGAGAAGCCAAAGATAGTTGAGAGAATTGTCAAGCCCAACAGTGACAATGATATCCTAGGCCTCATGGACATGCTAACCAAAGAAGAGCTCGTTCTTCTACTATTGCCAGGGCAACAACTCACCCTGGACATAGAATGCACCACTGCCCACCTTCATCTTTCCACCTCTCAGATTGAAAATCTATGGAGCAACAGACTCAGCAGCATTTTTTGGGATTCTATCAAGGATGCCAAGATTAACTACCCTGTTACAATCAGAACAGCTTCCCTTTGGAACAAGTCCAGCCCTGCACTGTTGGAAAATAATGTTGAGAAAAATAACCTTCTCTGCATCCCACCACCTTATTTGATGACACCCCTAATTCTGCCATCATGGAGAGTGTGCCAGGGAAAGAAAAAAGTCTCTGCCCATCTCACAGACTGCATTAATTACATCTCTACTGCCTCAGAAGTCAACTGATCTATGCAGACTAAGGAGTATAAGGGTACCCATGATGCATTGCTAGAAGGGCCAGCCTCTCTCTACTCAACTAGAAAAAATTCATCAAACCATCAACTCACTAGACCCTTGTAATGTCATTCTATTTCAAGCCAGAGGTGACTTGATGTGGGCTAACAAAGCTGAGACCATAACCTGCTATTATGATGTAACCAAGTGTATCAAGATCATTACCATGCTGTGTGCCAGCATAACAGACCCCAAAGAAATGACGCTGCAACAAGTAAATGAATATTGCTCACTCTTTGTCAACCATGCACCCCATATGGGATCTCTCAGGGACGTTTTCCTTCAGTTTTATCCTGATACCAAAATTAGCATGGAAGATGCGCATACCTCAGACACAGACGCCTTCGTCTTTATGAGGATTTTTTTGATACCTTCACTTGGAGGTTAAACATGTTGTGATGAAACTGTCCTATTAGTTCAAGGCTGCCAGGGCTCAAATATTTTTGATTACACAGCAAAACCATCACTCAATGGGAAACTGCAATCTTATTACTTAAATCATTAAGCTGATAGTTTTACGGTAATGGCTATTCTAATATTTTGTAAATGCAGTTAGTGTCAATGCCTGGTTGCTTTACTAAATCAAAACAACAAACACTTTACAACTTTGAGTTTAAGTCAGTTACAACTTTACTTGAGTACACACACCGAGCTAACATAAGGCACACATAACTAATCCCAGTTGAGCTGAGATGGTGATGTGGACTCAACCATCGTTCCAGAAGAGGAGGAGCTGTGTTGTNGGTTGCTTTACTAAATCAAAACAACAAACACTTTACAACTTTGAGTTTAAGTCAGTTACAACTTTACTTGAGTGCATGCACCGAGCTAACGTAAGGTACACATAATTAGTTCCAGTTGAGCTGAGGTGGTGCCGTGGACTCAATCATTGGTTAAGAAGGAGAGGAGCTGTCTTGTGGAGATAGGCTTTGGGCAGGAGCCCATAGAAAAACTGAAGAGGAAACATCATACTGCTCTGTCACCTAAACAGTGATGGTTAATACTCAATTATTTTATTAACATAACTAGTTAATAAGAGAGGAAGGTCTGATGGTTCAGCAACTTGGTAACACCTCACCCGCAATTTACCAAGGATTCATTATCAGTAATTAGACACGGCGTAATAGGCTAGGTGGAGGATGTTACAGTATGTGCAGTAAAAAACGGAAAGGGCAAGATTCCAATCCTAAACCCAACAAATCAGAATGTAAACTTGAAGAAATCGCACATCAGGATATTTGGAAAATACGTGAAGTCGAACATCAGACTGATTTGGAAAGCATTGGAGGACGAGGGTGGAGCCGACGACTTGTACGGTCGATTCGAGGACTTACAAGTGGAAGCGCAAAGTACTCCACATGGCCGACTCAAGGGCGAGTGGACGAACACCATCCAAGTCGCGAGTACTCCCAAAGGCATTCAGACTATGCAATACGCCAGCGATGTTCCAAAGATACATAACAAAAGTCCTGAAAAACAAAACACATAGAATGGAGGATGGTATCAACGCATACATAGACGATATAATTGTAACAAGTGACACAATACAAGAACATATAGAGAAACTGGATAGAACATTGACAATCTTAGGAAAATCTGGACTCNACTTGCCCTGGACATAGAATGCACCACTGCATGCCTTTCTCTTTCTACTGCTCAGATTGAGAATCTACAGAGCCACAGACTCCACAGTGCTTTTTGGGATTCTATAAAGGATGCCAAGATCAACTACCCTGTTACAATTGGAACAGCCTCACTTTGGAACAAGTCCAGTTTCGCCCAGTTCGAGAATAACATCAAGAAAAATAACCTTCTCTGCATCCCACCACCATGTTTGATGACACCACTAATTTGCCATCATGGAGAGTGTGCCAGGGAAAGAAAAAAGTCTCTGCTCATCTCACAGACTGCATTAATTACATCTCTACCGCCTCTGAAGTTAATAGATCTTTGCAGACTAAGGAGTACAAGGATACCTGTGATGCATTGCTAGAAAGTGGCAACCCTGAATGTGTATACATTGACGGAAAAATAACTATCAAGGATATTTTTCAAAAGGGCCGGCCTATCTCTACTCAACTCAAGAAAATTCATCAAACCATGAACTCACTAGACCCTCATGTTGTCATTTTATTTCAAGCCAGAGGTGACTTGATGTGGGCTAACAAAGCTGAGACCATAACCCACTATTACGATGTAACCAAGCATATCAAGATCATTACAATGCTGCATGCCAGCAGAACAGACCCTGAGGAAATGACGCTGTAACAAGTAAACAAGTATTGCTCACTCTTTGTAGACCAGGCTACCCAAATGGGATCTCTCAGGAACGTTTTCCTTCACTTTTATCCTGATACCAAAATTAGCACAGAAGATGTGCACACCTTGAACAACAATGCCTTGATGACACTCCTCATCACCCTCAAGGGCCTTGGTCTCTATGAGCCTTTCTACAATACCTTCACTCAGAGGTTAAACATGTTGTGAAGAAACTGTCCTATTAGTTAGAGGCTACCAGAGCTCAAATATTTCAGATTACACAGCAAAACCGTCACTCAACAGGAGGCATTAATGCAAGTCACCAGGCAGCCCCACTATGCAGAAATCTCATCCTGGGACAACATATTGGCCAAAGAGATGATTGAAGAAGCCCAAAAGTTGTTGTGTGGTCCTATTGTCCAACTGTTACTGCAGCCTTAACGGTGCAATGGTGTAACATCCTCCGCCTGGCCTATTTGCACAGTGTATTATCATTAGTAACTATCACTCAAGTAAATGGCGGGTGAGGATTTACTGATTTACTAACTGGTTAGGTTAATTGAGTACTAATCATCATTGTTTAGGTGACGAAGCCATGTGATGTTTCCTTTTTGACTCATCTGTGGGCCACTGCCCAACTCTGATCTCCACAGCACAGTTCCTCTCCTCCGTGAATGGTTGACCAATTCCACTGCACCATCTCAGCTCAATGGGAATTAATTATGTGTACCCTACATTAGCTCAGTGCATGTACTCATGTCAAGATGTAACTGACTTAAACTCAATTTTGTAAAGTGTTTGTT
>CABFPE010000736.1:197763-254213 GCA_900660155.1 Hofstenia miamia
ATATATATATATATATATACTAGGGTGAGTCAAAAAAAATAAGTTTTGTAGAATTACTTAGCAGTACTGAAAAAAAATGTGACTGACCATTATCTTACCTCATTGGCAAAAAATGAGATGTTTTGAGGCTAATCTTCAGGTGGCGCACACCACTACTCCCTATTTTGTGGGTCAATCATAATTTAGTATTATTTTTTAAAAATTAATCTCTAACTTATAGTTATGAAACAGTCTGGCATTGTGAAAGTGTGTTTCTGAAATTATTTTTTGTATTTGTTAGTCAAGAATGCAATTGAGTAGCTACACCTACATGATACACACTTATCATCCTTGCTTTAATATTTATTAATAGAATGGTGCGTGACTGGTTACGGGTATGAGGCAGTGCAGTGCTTTTTGTGGTACAGTGATGACAAAAGAACTTGCACAAGATGCTTATATTCTGAGTACCATTTTTGTGTAGAAAAAAAAAGATACACACTTATAGCAAATTGTGGAATTCTGCAGCAACAATTATAAATACTATGTATATCTCACATTGTTTTTATCTCAATTTTGGTGGGAATTAAAACACACAGTGTTATTTAATCATCTTCAGTCATGGTCGCAACACGTTCCAGTACCAAGTGTCTAATGTATGGTGAGCCATCTAAAGTTTCTTCTAATATGTTACCAACAATTATTGATATTATGAAGCATATTAAGTTTCTACAAAATGAATCAATAAATTAACTAAAAAGGCACCAAACATTAATGGGATAATTGGCAGCACAGTTGAAACTAGTTCATCTTGCAACTGAATATTTGCCTTTAATTTCCTGCAATGAACAGCAAAGACAATGTGTTACAAGTTGTTGAAAGCCACAGATTGCTATATCCTAATACAAAGAAAAGAAGAGAATGGTGAGACAAAGAGTGTGATATTGTATCCAACAAGCTCTCCTGTATCCGTCTTTAGTAGTGGCTTGAACAAGGCCAATTTTCCGAAAATGGTAGATGGAATTGCCAATTATATCACCATCTATGCAGCAAATGGCTCCAATTGCGTTTTGAAAAATATCAACAGAGTGAGCCTGCGTATTGCCAAGTATTGCCCAACAAGAGCTGGAAGTTACATCCCCCTTCCTGATTATTTGAAAAAGAACCATTTTCTGGTCAACCCTCACACTGAGCAAACTAATAAATGTTTTTTGTTTGCAGTTCTAGCCAGTCTCCATCCTGAAATTAAACAAAGATGTGAAATAGTATGTCTCAATAAATTTTTATCCACTCTAAGGTTTTATGATTTATCATTCCCCATGTCAATCAATGACATCTGTAAGTTTGAGGAGGTGAACAAAATTACAGTGAATGTGTACAGCCTCCATGATAAAAGCTTGGTGCCTGCCTACATCTCTACAAGTTCTCATCAACAAAAGGCAAACCTCCTGCTGTTAGAAGAAGGTAATCAGAGACATTATGTGGCAATTACAAACATGAATGCATCAAATTTTTTAAGGGTAGAAATACTTGCTTCTTCTGCACTAAATGCCTTTGCGGATTCCGGACTATGGAAAATTTAGAGAAACATGAAAAGAAGTGCAATGGGAATAGTGAGCCAACAATTACATTCCCTCACCCCCATGACAAAATTACATTTAAATCATTTGGGGCCAAGAATTTTGTACCCATCATAGCTGCATTAGACATAGAATGCATATCACAGTGAGTACATAGTGCCACAGCAGATCCATCAGTCAGCTATACTGTTCAGGATGTGCAACAAACCCCATCTGGTATCTGTATTGTTAGTACCACTGAAAAAGAGCTGCTTTCCACCAGTATATTTTCAGGTGAGGGGTGTATGGAGCAAGGATGGAATGAACTCTGTAAAATTGCCAAAACTTCATTTGCTGCCAAGCAAAAGCATCGTCAACTAATAATTTCACAACCCCAGCAAGAATATTTGATGGAGAATTCCACTGCTTGCATTTTTTGCAATGAAGAATTTGAAAGTAGCTCTCATAAAGTAATTGATCACTGCCATTATACTGGGAAAGTACGAGGTGTTGCACACAACAACTGCAATATTCTACATCACAACCCCCAGTTTACTCCAGTTTTCTCCCACAATGGCAGTAAGTATGATATGCATTTGCTGCTGAAAAGTTTGAAGCTCAAGGAAAATGAAAGTTTAAAATGTATACCATGCACCTCTGAAAACTTCATATCATTTAGTCTTATGGTCCCTGTATATAATTACAAAGATAAAAATGGCACAACTAAATGGGTTCATGAAGAGCTTTGATTTTTGGACTCCTATCATTTTGTTACTGACAGTCTATCAAATCTGGCTAAAAATATTGGAGCAGACAAATATCAATTCCTAAAAGCAGGCATGGGTGAGCAGAAGGCGTCAGCATTCATGACAGGTAAGGGCCAATTTCCATATGAATGGTTTGACTCATTAGAAAAATTTAATGAAATGAAGCTGCCAGAATTACAACATTGGTATAATAGATTAACCAGAAAAATACCACTAACACAACAGGAGCTAGAACATGAGCAGAATAGTACTTGGGTTAATGGAGGGTGTACTACATTTAAAGACTCCCACAACAATTATTTAATGTCAGATACACTGTTGCTGGCAGATGTACTTCGTGAATTTCGTGTTGAAAGCAAGCAAACATATGGACTGGATCCTGCGCATTTTTTTACACTGTCCAACTTTAGCTGGAATGCTATGTTAAACTATACAAACTTCTCACTTGATCCAATTGCAGATAACAATCAACTGGAATTTATTGAGGCTGGTATTAGAGGAGGGATGTCTGGAGTGTATGCAGAACGCTACTTTAAGGCCAACAACCCCATGGTAGAGGGCTATGACCCAGATAAGGAGTCCACTTATGCAATCTTTTTGGACATGAATTCATTGTATGGGGGTACAATGACCATGAATTTGCCTGTTGGACAGCTGGAATGGTCAAATGCATCCATAAATGAAATTCTAACTGCACCCCAGAATGGAGATTTAGGCTATTTGGTGGAAGTGGATCTTGAATATCCCAGTAATTTGCATGACAAACATTTTGATTTTCCCCTGGCACCACATAAGATGATTATTGAAGATCAACATCTGTCACCCTATACAAAAAATATTAAAGAGACATTGGGACTAAAGTCTGGCAAAGTCGCAAAGTTGGTACAAACATTTTACAAGAGGGAAAGATATGTGGTTCACTATGAGGTGCTGAAATTTTACATTGAACAAGGGCTGAAGATCACTAAGTTTCACAGGGCACTACAATTTAGACAGGCACCATTTTTAAAGCCCTTTATAGATTTAAATACAACAAAGCGCAAGGCAGCTAAAAATGACTTTGAAAAGAGCTTTTATAAGCTGATGTCTAATGCAGTATTTGGCAAGACAATGGAGTCACTAAGAAAACGATGCAGGGCAAAATTTGTTGGGGATCAGGAGGCAGCAGAAAAGTTAATAAAACAGCCAGAATTTAAGTCATTTAACATAATTAATGAAAATTTGGTGCAGGTCATGCTAAGAAACAAAGAAATTGTCTGGAATAAACCAAATTATGTGGGCCAAGCAATATTAGATCTTTCAAAACTCCAAATGTTTAAATTTCACTATCAAACCATGAAGCCAGCATTTGAAAATAAAATTACAGTCATTTACAGAGATACAGACTCCCTCCTATATAAAATAAAGACCAGAAATGTATATGAAGATCTAGCCTCACTGTCATGCCACTTTGACTTTTCAAATTATCCAAAAGACTCTCCATTATTCACTGAAAAAAACAAGAAAACTTATTTAAAGGTGAAAGATGAGCTTGGTGGCGATGTCATCAGTCAGGTTGTCGCCCTGAAATCAAAGATGTACTCTGTACAGTATGTCTCAAATAATAAATGCAATGAGAAGGCGAGCGCTAAGGGGGTTGTGGGGGCTGTCAAGAAGATGATGAACTTTGATCTCTTCAAATCAATTTTGGATCATGAGGAAATTGTTCGTCATCCAATGACAGCCATTAGAAGTCACAATCATGAAATTGCTGTACAGACTACCAAAAAAATATCCCTAACACCCTATGATGATAAACGCTACCTCCTGAACAAATATCAAAGTCTGCCGTATGGACATAGAGGTAAGCTTATTAATTATTTTATAAAATATTCATATGTGTTTTTAGATATTACACTTCCTGCTTCACAGTTGAAACTACCTGCTCCTAATATCAACACTGGACCTCCTCCAAAAAAGATCTTCATCACCCCACAACAATGAAAACTTAACGTAGTACATGATGAAAGGGAAAAGAGACTTGTATTTGCTTTTTTCCATAAACTTTTACTTATATTTGTTTTAGATAAACTCATTTAATCAACTCTTGTAGTGTGATGTTGTAAATAAATTTTGTCTTGTGCCTTCACCTCTACTTGTGAACAAGTATTTTTTAAATATTATATTTAAAGAGTTTATTTTAAATTGCACTCATTTCTTGTTTATACTTTGCAGGAGATGGTTGATCTCAATACATTATCTACAAAGTTATATGTATTTATTTTCACTATATTGCACTTTTACTCTATTTAGGTAATGTTGGTGGGATGGCCTCAATTTGGGAAGAAAAAGATCCATTGAATGTTGCACCACTCTGCTTACAATCCCTCAACATACGCTTACAGATTACCAGGCATAATTTTTATTTTATTATTAACTTACTATGTGTTTAGGTCCTTGGTAACAATAGGCCTCCTGGGGAAAGCCAGCCACATTAAATAAATGGCTTAACGCATTTCTGATGGCCACCTCCTGGGTGAATGTGGAAGTGCCGTCATATTTTAGAATGAAGATGGAAACTTGAAGATTGTACAATGCTGAAATTCATCACTCAAAGCCATTGTGGTAATGCATGCTTTTACAATTTATACACAATTGCTAAAGAAATTGCTGTTTTCCACCTCTTGCATATTTGTTTTGATCAATATTAACGTGCTTGGAAACATGCTCTAATGCAAATAATACATCATATTTCATTTGAAATATTTGGGTTTTGGATCTATGAATTGTTTTCCTTAAACATGGTGTTGCATAATTAAGGGTGTTGCTACAATGAACATGTATATTAACAGAAGTAAATATGTCAGTTTGCCTAACAATTAAAAACTTTGTCAAAAATTAATTTGCTCAATTTAGTTTTATCAAAAACATTTATTGCCTTCTATTATATCACTTTGCCTAAATCCTAGAAATCAAAAATAAAAACTTTGTCAAAAAATTAATTTGTTCAATTAAGTTTTGTCAAAAATATTTTGTTGCTAGATGGCGTCCAATAGAATTGCTTCATTTCCACATGGCAAATAGCCACAGGTGTTACAAGAACTTCAGGGTGTCCCATAGGGACGTCCTTCACCCGGTCTTAACTACTTACAATCCATTATGGAGTTGCAGTCCCAAGTTAATAGCCTTATGATTCTCACTCCTGCTCCACACACTCTGCCTTATTCCAGTTTAGCACTAAATTGTGGCCAATGTACTAGAGGCAATGGCTCTGAATGTAAAGAGTACTTCAATCAGTGACCCCATTAGTTCACTAACTTTTTTGACTTTTACAACCACTACTCCTACTTTACTCTGTCTCACATTGTGTCAGCTGATACTATTGTTAATGCAGCAAGACCACATGTGGTGTTGAGTTTGTCTTCTTCTTCCCATGCTCTCACTGTCTCCATCAGTTTGAGTAAGACCCCCTTCAAGGAACTTTTCCCCTCAGTTGTGGTGAAATCCAACTCTGGATCTGGCCAGACCAACATTCCAGATGCTTGCCCTTGGTTTAATTGATCCATCTTACCTGCCCAGTCAGCCAGCAACAAGCACTTTAGTAAGAAGGCTATGCTCCCTAAGGTTATGGGTTGAATTGATGAAGTGGCCCAGTCCTTTGATGAATGGTTCTTCCTTTTCAAATTAACTATGAGACAGTTTAATGTGAGCCAAGACAGTGATGTTGTACAATTTCCAATATACTTGCAGGGTTTGGCTTATAATCAGTACATGATGCTGGCTAGGCAGACTAAAACTGATTACAAGCTGCTGGTCAGCTACTTTGAGAACCATTATCAGGCCCCACATATAAAACAGCAATATAAAACTCTTCTATGCAAACTAGTCTTTCAAGAA
Organism: Hofstenia miamia; assembly: GCA_900660155.1. Classification (NCBI taxonomy): domain Eukaryota; kingdom Metazoa; phylum Xenacoelomorpha; order Acoela; family Hofsteniidae; genus Hofstenia; species Hofstenia miamia. The sequence goes on from CABFPE010000736.1 coordinate 203,945, forward strand.
GAGCAATGATGTCTGTAACTACATCATCCAAATAGAAAGGCTCTTCCTACTCAGTAGGCTCTCATCTGAGCACTCTGGACAGGACTTATTTTCTTATATCTGCAGAGGCTTTCCTCCCTCTATTTAAAATCATTTAGGATTCAAATGTGATCCAGAAGATGACCTCACAACTCTGATCAGGAAAATGATAAGTGTTACTTACTTAATGCAAAACACCAGCCACATTGAGAAAAATGTTGGGTAGCTGCAGAAATCACATGCCATTAGCTTTAGTCAATCAACAACTGTCCCTGGTATCAATATGAATTCTCAATCACATGTGGGCCTACTGGCAGCAATCACCTCAAAATCATCAGAGAATTTGGTGCAATGTTACAGATGTGGACAAAAATTTCACTTAAAGAATAATTGCACTGAAGCCATTTGCAACCTGGATAATGGAAATGGTTTTATTTTTTAGGAGGATTCCATGTACCTGCATGAATTGTCCTTGGATGCCACAATAATGGAGAATAAAATTTGCCCGCCTTTAAACTAATTGGAGCTAACTCCTGACAACTGTGCTGGTCCTAGGGGTGACCAACATTCTCACTATCACCAACCTCATGACAAAAAATGTAGTTCCTGTTTCTGTGAATGGAGTTATTCTTTATGCCACTATTGACACAGGGGCATCAGCCTCTATTGTAACTGATGAACGCTGTGAAAGATTGTGTCTTAATAGGAGTCATCTGGTGCCCATTTCTTTGAGATTGATTGATGCCTCCAGTGATACTTCTTGTTAAGAGGGAAGGTGTCATAGTTCAACCTTCATATCCACAACAATAAATTTCAGGTAGACCTGGTTGTTGTCAGCATGCCTGACTGTGGGCTAACATATGATATCATCCTTGGGGGTAATTTTTTAGAAGGGAATGCATGTGTAATTGACTATGGATCTAATATCATCTCAATCTTTGATACAACTCTATCTAGTGAATTCTGTGTTATCTGTGATCAGGAGATTTTGTTTAAGATTAAAGAATCTATGAGGATAGAGTCAAAACACTTGCAGAGGATTACTAGTCATGATAAATACAAAGGAGATGTAATGATCACAGGACAATGAGCTACAGCTAGAAACCCCACCATCTTTTCAGTAGAATAAATCATGTGATGGTAATGAACAGTGCTAATGTCCCTTCAGTTTGCAATGTGAGCTGAATAGAGATCATTGCTGTACCCATCTGGATCAAAAATGTTTCTGCTTTTTGTTTACTGATATTCACAGCCATTCATGACATTCCCAGAGAGGAGGAAACCAGAATCCCCAAGGTAAAAAATGAGGCACACAGTTTCTTATCCAGAAATGAACATGATCAGCTCATTGGATTGCTACAGAGGCATTAAAATGTTTTTAATTTTGGAGCCATTAGTGTGGGTAAAGCCATTGGCAAGGAGCATGCCTTTGAGACTTCTACTGTTAAACCCATCCAGTTACAGGTCAGTAGGGTGCCTGAAAATCTTGGAGTGGATTAAATGTATTTTAAATGATCTGATCCAAAGTAGTATTATAAGGGGAAGCAACAGTCCATATGCAGTTCACAACATGTTTGGGGAACAGGGAGAAAAGTACCACCTTTGTATTGACTTCAGAAAGCTGAATGATGTAACAGTGAAAGATGTTTATCCACTCCCAGGAATAGAAGATCTGTTGTTTGATGCCAATCAGTGCCAAAATTTCTCTAGCTTAGACTTATGCTAAGCTTATTTGCAGGTGCCCACAAAAGCCTCTGATATTCCCAAGACTGCTTTCATCACTCCATACAGTTTATATGAATGGAAATACATGGAATTTGGCTTGTGTAACACTCCTGCCAAGATTGCAAAAGATGGGAAGAAGATGATGGAGAAAGGCATCTCAGCATACATTGATTACATCTTAGTCACTAGTCACACTTTTGATTAACATGTTGAAAACTACAAGGGTCCTTAGATTACTGGCTGACTCTGGGCTGAAAGTGAATGGAAATAAATGTGCATTAGCTCAGCAACAAGTCAAATTTCTTGGAATGATGGTGAGCCATTATCAAATTGCCATTAAAATGACACCAAAGAAATGCTGGAAGGATCAAGGCCCCTTGAAATCACAAGGATGTTCAGTACCTAATGGGATTTTTAAACTATTATGGCAGCTTCATACCAGCATTAGCTGAGAAAATGAAGAACATGTTAAAATTATTAAATAGCTATGACTTCCAGTGGAGTTTGAATGAATGAAGTGAATTTGAAGCCCTGAAAAAAGAATTGAAGAGGATCCCTACTTTGAACACCCCTGATTATACCAAGGAATTTATATTGGATTGTGAAACCAGGGCTTGGCGCAGTATATTAACCAGAAGTTTTGGCATGCTAAATTAAATTATGGGGCCACCAAATCCAAAATATTGGCACTAAAGAAATTCTGATATTTCATTTTGGGGAAACCTTTCATTATGTGCACAGACAACAGTGCATTAGCTTGGCTAAAGAAGTTCTCAGGGGACAAGTCTAATATTGTGGCTAGGTGGATTGAATACCTAAATGATTTTGCTTTTTCGATCAAGCATCAGACTGGGAGGTTACATGGAAATTCTGATTATTGGATGGCCCTCCCTAGTTAAAAAAGAGACTTCAGAAAACCAGTGGTTTAATTCCAACTACTGAATATGATCTATTGTCTGAGATTAATGCAGATCATCAAAGGAAAGTGATAATGCCCATTATGATCAAAGAAGAGATTACAGAAGGAGAGATAGTGAAGAAACAGAGGAATGACAAGATTCTGTTGGAGATTATGAGTAAACTAAACAATTCAGAGGTCATGATCAGTAGTCTAGCAATGTGATGCTTCAAGAAATATTATTGGCACACTAATAGTAATGGACTATTGTACTCACAGAGCAAGAGCAATTGACTGGCAGTACAAGAATATTATAAGAGAGATTTAATTCAAAGCATTCATGAGTAAGGGCACCTTGGAATACCTTTAACTCCTGATGCTTACCATCAGGATATGGGCAGGAGTATTGGACATAATTGATAAATGGGAAGAGTGTTTGATGTGAAGAAATTCACAATTTCTTGTACAATGTGCCAAGCTAGAAAGCATGAGCACTGCAGGGCCCAATGAGGTAGTACACATGTCCTAGAACAACTGTCAAAAGATGATTAGGGATATCAATATCTTTTGGTGTTGTTTGATCATTTCACTAAGTATGCCCAAATACTACCCATTAACAGTACCACTGCTGAGAAGGTAGGAGAATAAATTGTAAAAGATTGGATCCTCAAATATGGTCATATGAGGAAATAACTTTTGGATTGGCGACCTCAATTGGAGAGTAAGTTGTAGGAAACTTTGATGAAGGAGATGGAGATATTTCCAATGGCCTGGTTGAGTAATTTCAAGAGACACTTATTAAATTGATTAGAATTTGACTATCTTGAGTGGTAGGGAAGAACTTGCATCAGGTTATTGAGCTCATTGAATATTTTTACAATACAGCAGTCCATTTGACTACTTGGGAAAATCACTTCAAAGCTATGTTTGGTAGGGAGGCAGAAACACCTCTGTTTTTGATGTATCTGAATTACCACAGTGAACTGTAGTGTCATATGTGTATCTTTTATAGTTGCAAACACAAGAAGTGCACTTGATCATATGTCACAATACCAATGCATCCATGATGTGACAGAAAAAGTTATTCAACAAAAAACTGTATGGAGAGCCCCACAAAAAAGAGGATTGAGTTTTTGTATATCAACTGTTACCCATTACAGATGATAAGCAAGTACAGAAGTTGGCCACCAGTTGGTCCAAGAAATATCATAAACTGTTTGCAGGAGATAAGCTGGTCCTATGAACTTCATGATAGAAAGAATTTTTGAGAGAACTGTGGGTGCATGAAACATATGCAAGGTGAGCCATCTGGTTGGTCTTGATATCCTTGACCTAGGTCCCCACCTAACATTTCCCATCAGCAAAGAGTAAAAGGAAATGCTGGTGAAAGTATCTGTGTATGAAACTATTGTGTGCCCCTTGTCATGGAGGATGAAAAATTCGCTGCTGAACAAAAGCACAATTTCAATCTTTTCAAGTAAGTCTGAACAAGCCATGGATAAATTTGAGAGATATTATGCTCAACTGATCAGTGCTGCCAGTCTGTTGGAAAAACTGAGTAGCATATATTAGGCAGGGTTTGCAACGCCATCTAGTGTAATTACCAACTCATTAATGTTTGCTAGGGCCAATTTTACAATGATTAATAAACATATACTTGCTATAGTGACTCACTTATTTAGATGGGGGACCAATTTTAGTTTACGCATTTTACAATGATTCACTTATTTTATGTGGTCATTCTTGTTTGCATGCTTACTGTTGCATACATTAGCTGACTAATTATGGCTTAAATTGTGTTTTGTAATAATGCATTGTTGTTAACCAATGATAAATTTTCATAAATTTCAATGTATTTTCATTTGTTAGTCAACTTATATATTCATCTAAATTCAACAGATAAAATCATTATTTTGCTTCTATGCATTGCATCCATACTTCATGGGCACAATGAAAATGAGACTTGGATTACTTGAAAAGCTATATCTGGAAACAAGAGTGTATATAAAGAAGATCACAAAAACAGAGGGCATAAATCTATCAATAGTATTAGATGAAGAAAATAGGCTGATGAAAAAAGGCATTATCAGTTAACCAAGCAACATGAATGAAACATTAGAAAGGCCATACATGAGAAGTATAGTGCACATTACATTTGATGAAGATTTCACATTGTCAACAGCTCAAAACATAATAGAATATATTGAACAAATAGTGAGTACACTCTAAATATACATTGACAAAGAAAACCTGACAATCACTTACATCTTAAAAGAAAAAGAATAAATCAGAGGTCTAGAAAATTAAATTGATAAAAGATTAAGAATGGCTAAAGTACAAAAAGTACAGATAGTGATAATATCCAAAACCATGATGGAGCTGCTACTGGATTTCTTATATGAAATGTGCATGCAAGTGCAAAATGTTTTCATAGCAGAGAAAAAACCAACTGAGATGATGATATCTGATATAATCAAATTTGACTTGCTCTGGTATACAGGATAATGGTAGATCCATGTATAGCAATAAATCTATACAGTCAGGTGAAAACAATTGAACTAACAATGGAAGAAGAAGGGGTAGAAAAGGTAAATATACTGTTCATAAAGTGAAGTCTGACACAGTGACAAGAACATCTAAAAGAAATTGAAAATATATGGAAAAGGGAAAGTAATGAAACTTCAGAAGAAGACAACACATGAATTCCTAACAATATTAATAAAGGAACCATCAAGGGAATATCACAAAGCAATTTAAATAAATTGAGTGATTAACTGAATACTAAAAAAGATTTCAAAAGACTAATATTCAGGGAGAAAAACACACTGGAAATCTGATTCTGAATGACAGCATGGATATTGGCAATCTTTCTAATGGAAGACAAAGAACTGAAACTTCCAATATCAAGAAAGACAATGAATAAACTCACAAAAGCAAAGAAATTTGAAATTGCCCTCTCACCAAAAAAATACAAACACAAAGAATTGGCTGCTGAAGGGACATGTTGAAAAAACTGAGTTTATCAGACAAGTTGGGCAGAATCATCCCTAACCAAAGCAAAACAGAAAAAATGTCAATAATTGAGATGGTGAACAGTATGGGGATATGCCAAAGTGAGATATCAATTTTCAACAAACCAATGAAGAAATATATGTGGGGTGCAATGTCAGAGACACAATTAAGTTAATTGGAAAAGCAACCTTGGATCACTACCAAGAAAATTATAAAAAGGAAAATAGTGTGCACCACAGAATTAACAGCCATGATTAGAAACAAAAATGTGCAGCAAACAATAACAGAGGAAATGAAGAGATACAAAAAAGAGCCTGTGATGCACATTCACAAAAATAATGAAAAGTGCAGAGATGATGAAAAAATGTTGAATAACAGAACCCACTAAAATATGCAAAATGGCCACTAAAAAAAAACTTGAAATGCAAGGAGAAGATGAACTGTTGACATCAACCCAACTGATATTATCCCAAAAAAAACAAGAGAAAATCAATAGTATCAATATCAAGAAGTGGGGAGGTGCAAGCCAGCAAGCACAATAGAGTGGGTTAACACAGATGATGAAAGATTTTGAACTGAAATAAAAATAACAAAAGAAAAACAAGATATACAAGAAAAGAAATTACCAACATTTGAGAGAAGAATAGGCAGTAGCCACAATGTTTACAGAAGCTTTCATGAGCACACAACTAGAAGAGTTATTGATACCATACAATTAATTGGCAGTGGACATGGAATGCATCATAATAGACTACGTAATAATGAAGTTGAAGAGGGAGGGCCTAACAGAAAAGTCTGGGAAAACAAACTACCCAGCAACAATAGGCATGGCAACAGCAAAGAAAACATGTGAAACATACAAGGAAATAGAACAACATATCAAAATGAAGATATTGAAATGTACACCACCCAAAATGATATCAATCCTGATGATAATGCCAAGGTGGAGAGTTCCCAAAGACAAAAAGATAGCAAAAGTGTACATGAATGAATACAAATCATAAGCAAACACAAAAGAGGAGGCAAAAACAATAATTGAAAAAGAAGAATACAGGAAGTCAAAAGAAATTATGACTCAAAATGGCAACAAAGAAAGGATATACATCAAAGGAGTGATAACTCAATATGATTTATATATCAACAGTCTTCCAGTAAACCTACAAATACAAAACTTAAAATAGGAAATTAAAAAGCATACAACAAAAGCTGTAATTTATTTTCAGGAGTAAATGATATAGTTTGGCTCAACATATGGAACAGAGAGTATAGATACTATGATGTGTGCATGGAAATAGTGATGATGCTAAGATTAAATAAAAATGATCTGAATGAGAATAATGAAGAGGAGGTGAGGCAAAATATAAGTTTGTTCTACAAAGATGTGGTGAATACAAGAAGTTTGAGTAAGTTATTTGAATTCTTTTACCTGCACACTACAATACTGGAACATTTGTGCATACTATTAGAGCAGATGCTCAAATGCTGTTGATGATAGGATTAAAAGGATTGCACCTATACAGGAAGTTCTAGTAGATATTTTCACAAAAAATGAATGAATTATGACAAGTAACAATGATCTTGGAAGATGTAAAGGAAATGAAATTTCTAAGATACATGAACATAGTGTAGAATCACAGGGTGATTCCAGCAGCTCAAGCAGTATGAAGGTTGCAGAAGATTACCATTGCTGAGAGCAACCCAGTTTCTAACAAAACAAATGAAGATCAGTAATTCGCCAATTTCATTGTAGAAAAAAGTAATTCCAAGATGGTTAAAGTAGTGACCAATTCACACAGCATCACACCAAAGCCAAGCCTTTAGAATCCATCCTTACAAATCTAAGGTGCTAATTGTGTGTCTCAAGTTGTAATTTCTAGCTCAATACAAATAATTTATCTCCGGGTTTATCTCCAGGCTCATGTAATAAGATAGTATTAAATGTGTAGTTACCACGTATTCATGTTTGCCAATGGCATAGTTATTTGAGGTGTGTTCTAATTTGTGCATGTTTAATTGATAGGTAGTAGTTCTTTTATTGCCTATGCCTATACCTAGCCTAAAGTGACCACAATATAGGCTCACATCTGTCAAGGGGCAAGTTATTGCTCCAGGCACAGTGGAGTTCCTCCCACATTGTTGCTAGATCTTACAATTTCATTATTATAAAATTCATACCAGAGCTAAAATGGCTAGTAAGATATAATATAATAGAAAAGCAAATTGTATCCAGCAAGAATTAAATTTATTTGATGTTTGCTTACAATTGTAATCCCTATTTATACAAAAGTAGGTAAATATTTACCATTTTTACAAAAGTTAGTTTCCCTTTCAAATTAACTGAGCAATTACATTTAATTTTAAACCTAGGTTTGGAAAATCCCTAAGTTTGAAACTTAGGCTTGAAATATTCACAAATTAACAATTCATTAAAGAGAGTGCCTGGGAATTAATTTGAGAGTGCCTGAAAATTAAATTAAAAATAAAAAGACGCCCTGAGTGACTCTACAATAGTAATAAAGGAAAATGACAAAACAACAGTCAATTGTAGCAGCCAAGAAGCCAAATTGATAATAAGGTTGGCAGAGGCAATATTACACAGAGAATGAGCTGTACTCAAAATATTGCAAGCTGAGGAGGGTATGTAGCATAATCCATCACATAAGCTGCTGGGAAACTAAGATTGAAAAGGAAAGAAGAAAGATGATTAGATAATTAATTAAGCAACTTAAGTGATGATATTATGCTAACTGGAATTTATAAATCAAATATATAATTTTACATGCAAGTACTTGCTGATCAATTAGTTTCACAGAAATCTGAAGGCAAAATCACTTCTTGTTATTTTTAGTCAATTAGGCAGAAGTGTCTTAGTCATTTAAAATTCAAATTGACAGGTACTTGTTTTGATTGAAAGTATAAATAGAAGTGAAACAATGTAACAATTGATGAAGTATATTCTTCAGAATTCTTATTTTGCTGATAATTACAGTTTGATTAATTAATAGAAATGTCAAGCTAAATGGTTCATGCCAAATAGTGATCAGGATCCCATGATGGGAAAAATTCTAGGTTATTTTCCCCTGATTCATGAAACACATTTAAGATAGGTATACAGCTAAGGGTTTTTCATTTCCTATTTAGCTGACTATTGATCATTTTTCATCATTTAATTTATAAGAATTCAAAAACATCTAGTTAGCCAAACTTAGGATATATTAAACTTTTTAGATGTAAATTGTTGATGATAAAGTAACTATTAATGAGACCATTTATTATATTAATTATATCATCTAAATGTAGGTTAAGGAGCTGCTATATATTTAATTAAGTAATTTGAATGCATATATTTTTTCAGTAATGGCAATGTTATAAATATGTTACTTTGTTAATGAAGCAGCTAGTGACAATGTAGCAAATTAAGATGCTAAGAAAGAAAGTCAGTAAAGAAACTTAAGATCGAATTTAAAATGTGATTAGAAATATTTTGTAAAACTTATTATCAACTTAAATTTGTTTGTATTATGCAACCAAGAAATATTAGTGCAATTGAATATGAATTAGTATTTGTTTATCCTACTAATTTTGGCAAAACAAAGGGGGAAATTGGCTTCCATTATTTTTAGAAATCTTGGCAGATAAACAATTCAAATTTTGAAATCAACAGGTACTTTTCCAAGTTAGCTATAAATAGATTCAATTTAGTTGTAACAATTGATAATGAAATTTCTTCAGAATTCTTTTACTTATTTTCTACTATGGTTTGATTACTTAATATAATGTCAAGATAAATTATTGGTGTTTAGGAGTGGCAAAGATCCATCATGGGAACAATTCTAGGTTTCTTGTGCTAAGCCATGAAAGTGCACTTATGCTAGGACTATGGTTAGGAGTGTTTATATTTGTTACCTGACTATTGATCATTTTCTTACATGTATTAAACATAACAAATTTGAGATAATGCTAGTAAGTCAAACTTAGGAATTTATACTTACATAGTTTTAGATCTAGATTAATGACTATAATGCAACCAATAATATGACCAAGCCTGTATCAATTATTACATGTAGGGTAGGAAGCTGCTAGATATTTAGTTAATTCATTACAACCAATATATTTTTGTAATGGCTATTTTCAATATTAAGTAAGCAGCTAGTAACAATTCAAGTTGCAAGTATACAGTACACTTTACAAATAGAGACTAAGTCAAGTTGTTTCTTGTCTTGAGTATACATCTAGCTAGGATAGGGTACACATAAGTTACATTATTGAGCTGAGAGGAGGAACTAATTCAACAGTAACATAGAAGAGAGGTTGTTACCGGATGTGGAGATTCACCTCAGGCGGATGCCCAATTACCAACAACTGGAAATGATGCTGTAAAGCTTCATCACCTAAATAGTATTCATTATATCATCTATTAATTACAGTTAATGGAATTAACAATGTAGAAGTGAAGCAGTATAAAAACAGTACATCCCTACCTGCTAATATATCATTCTAATTATAACAATATAATCAAGAAACCAGATGACAAAGCCTGGTAGAGGATGTCACATGGTGACCATGACATGGCAAAAAGAACAAGCAGGATTTGGGAAAATTTCTTTCTTCTGAGTTAAGATAGCTGTTTCTTCTCAGAACTAATTTCTTCTACATTCAACACAGGCACATAAGATACAATCAGTAGTAAAACTTGGATACCCCAACACAATTACGTCTTAGTCAAGAATTTTAGTTACAAGCACCTGGATGGTTATACCAGAAAGTATTCAATAGTCAGTGAAAAGTTTAATTCAAACCTAACATAGTGCACTACATAAGAACTGACAAGGAAAGCCACTATGAACTATTTCAAAAATGACTAAAGGAAAAAAAGGTAGCACCAAAAAGGCAGCACCCAAAGGAGTAATCCCTATAGCTTCATGCTCAACATCACACTCAGAAGATACAGATTTGTCCCCCACTACAGAGTTACAGACATTGCACATGTCCCCTGAAATGAGTCCTTGAGAAATCTTCAAAATATTAAGGAAAAGTAATGAAACAGAAATGCTGTTGAGAAACAGGATAAAGCATTGATGGATAAAGTTAAACAGATGGAACAGCAAAGCAAATGGATGCTGAATGAACTTAGGGAAGATATGGAAGTAAGACCATACAGGCAGAGTGAACTATTCCAACATGAAGTCAAGGCACTCACCCAACAACTGTCAGAGTCTAACAAAAGATTTCAGAAACAACACCAGCAATGGGAAAAGATGCATCAGCAATTAGAAAATGAGAACAGGCAGCTGATACAAGACAATGATATACAGGCAGAAGAGCTTGAACAACTAAGAGACAAATTGAGATTAATACAATTAAACAAAAAGGAGGATTGTGAAAATATTTGAACCAATGAAATAGAATTTCATCAAGCAAAAGAGAATGAATCATAGGCACCACCTATTAGTAGTAAAGGGGACTTCCATGAGGTTCCACTTTTTTCTGATTGGTTGAGAGGGGTGGCCTTTGATCTGAGACACTGTGGATATTGGCGGAAGTGTTGTACTGACGTCATGGAAGTCATGTACTTTTACTAGTTTTTGTGTTATTTATATGATCTAATTTAGTTTTACATTTTTTAGTTTTACTTTCCCACATTACCTTACATTTTTTAGTTTCCACATTAACTTACTTTACATGTACTACTTTCACACATTAACTTACTTTACATGTATTACTTTCCCACATTAATGTACTTTTTAGTTTTACTTTCCCACATTAACTTACTTTACATGTATTACTTTCCCACATTAACATACTTTTTAGTTTTACTTTGCCACATTACATATTTGTTTTAAAAAGTGGAATCAAAAAATATTTCCAAGTAAAAATAATTTACATACTTGTTTAAAAAGTAGAATCAAAAAAATATTTCCAAGTAAAAATAATTTAAATACTTGCTTAAAAAGTGGAATTGAAAAATATTTCCAAGTAAAAAAAATTTACATACTTGCTTAAAAAGTGGAATTGAAAAATATTTCCAAGAAAAATAAATTTACATACTTGTTTAAAAAGTGGAATAGAAAAATATTTCCAAGTAAAAATAATTTACATACTTGTTTAAAAAGTGGAATCAAAAAATATTTCCAAGTAAAAATAAATATTAATAATAATATTTAATAAATGTACATGGTAAAACCCACATCCACTTTGCTTATAATGACCAATTATATCATACTTTTAAATTTGTCTATTGTGTTAGTTTATCATCATTGTTGAGATGGCAATGCTTTAAGAAACAAATTCAATGTGTATTTACACATTTCACATGATCACATCTAAATTAATGGTTAATAAACAAATTGTTATTAAAAACGAGATGACATTTACAATAAAAAGCTCATGACAATTACTCATTTAAACAAATTCAATTAAAAATTATAAAACAAACGATGTTTCTATTTATGATAAAGTCTATAATAAATTTGGCATCAGACTGCAAATTTACAGCAATTTATTAAAATAAAATTGATTATGTTTTTAAAAGAAATATCGGTAAAACTAACTAGAGATCATATTGCAAAAATTGTTAAGAATCAAAACAATATCTGAGATTGAATTATAAAAATAGCTTACCAAAAAGTTTGAAATCTTTCTGAGTAGTTGTCTTTGTTTTAACAATGTGAATTTCCAGTATGCCAGCTGTGTATATTGATACATGTAGAAAGTTATATGCTTCATAGACAATGTCAATATAGTTTATCTATGGCCATTGTTAGACTGTCAGAATGTAAACAACTATAAACACAGTAAAATTCCATTATACTGCTGTGTGTACAATCTCTCTACAGACAAAGCATAACTTGTTATCTTTTGTTCAAATGTTGAGAGTGTCCAATTGTAAAGATTTATATCTCTGAAACATGAAATCCCTTTATATTTAAATAACACTTTCAAATCATATAAAACTAGAATTTTTCACAATTTGGATTATTACTATAGTAAATTTGTTATAGATTAGAAATAATTCTCCAAATGAATCAGTTTGAATTTTTCAATGAATACTCAGAAAAAATGTAGTATCTGAAAATTATGTTAAGAACAGTAATTATTTTTGTTCATTTGTTCATTATTGGTAAGAGATAAAGCTGGCATGAGCTTTTGTGAAACTGTGATTCCAGAGAATTTCTCTAGGTTGACAGCTTCAATTAGGGCTTTAGTTGCTGGAAATACCTCAACAGCTGATGAGGATAATAGATCTTCCTAATGGTAGAACTGCTCTGGTGTCTTCATAGTTTGTCCCAAAATGGTAATAGTGATGATCTTGCCATCCTTAGCTGCTTGCTGCTGCGTTTTGGTGAGCTTGCTGTATCTGCACTCTGGGTAGTTGGCTAGTGCACAGGGGTGTGTATTCTGAGTTAAGAGAAGGGAATTTCTTCTCAGCAGTGGCTCCCCACATGTATTTCTTGAGTGTGTTAATGTTTAAGTCTGATAAAGCTTAAAGCTAAATGGTTTACAATCATTTGAGGTGGAAGATGACTGAGGGGTCCCCTGGATCCAATGAGATGGGCATAGAACTTCTCAAAATGTTCCATTGCTTTTTAGACTTCCCTGGAGAAGCGGGCAACAAACAGGAGTGGAGCAGCCAGTTTTTTACTTTCCAGGCAGTGGGACTGATAGCAAGTTCATGAGGACACTGTTTCATGAGTTTCTCTCTAGTAGTGAGGATTCACAGTGAGAAAAGCAGCTAGAACCCACATGGCTCCATGAGATTTGATCGCCATGCGATTTTTCCTAGAATATCTTTTCTGAAAAGTTTTGGCAGTCTTGTGTATTGTGAGATAAACATAACTCACTACTGTGAAGTTGGGCTATCGATGTTAATTGTAGGCCACTCTGTTTCCAGGCTGTGATCTGCTTTTAATTTTTCCACACTTCATCAATTTCCTGCAGCATAGCTGCACTTTGTGAGAAGGCAAAACTGATGTGGAGATCAGATATGGCAAAGCATAGGCCAGGCAAGCTGATATTAATCAACTCCAGAGATTGAGCCTGAATACATGTATTGATGATCAAACAAGTGTTAACCACTAGGCAGAGTTGGAATCTTCTTACACAAGAGCAAATCTATATAAATGATCTTCGTGGCCAAAATCATGGGAGTATTGTACATACTTGTGGGCTGGTAGGAGCTGCCACACAAAACTGCAAAGTTTTCCATACAAAAATGTAAACTCTTGACTTCATCCAGGATATTATCTTGATATTCTTCCTTTAAGAACATAACCAAACGTATCTTCTCCACCTTAGAGAGTCAATAGGCAATTTTGATCTTTTCCATTATTTTTGGGTGAGTTACCTTGTTAACATGGAAGAAGTAAACAATTAAGAGGTTGTCAAAGTCAATGTTGACACACTCAAATTTCTTAATCTTTTCTTTGCTGTTGAGAAGTTGGCACAAGTGAGACAGGTTGAAGTCTTCATCAAACATGGTGTGGACAGTACTTCGCCAATAGGGTTGTGCCATGCCAGCCATCATTTTGGAGTTGTAACAGATAATAGAATTGATCTTGGGCCTAAGCTCCACATCAATGATAAAGGGGATTACATCAATGGAACAAGTTAAATCCTTGGTGTTAAACGTCCATCATAACTTATTTTTGGTTTCTTCTGACAGATTGTCTCAAACTAAATGAACTGCTTTCTGAGTAGCTATAAAGTATGTATGCACAATCTCATCGCCAACCTTAGATGTCTTTGCTTTACGTTCCTCAGCTTTTTGGGATCTGAATCACAGGAGGAAAGACTGGGACTAGGAGGTGGTTTCTAGTCAACATGGGACGGGGTTATGTTAGACAATTGGGCAAAAGGCACTCTACACTCATCAGAGTCCTGCACAGAGAGTTGTCTCTGTGCGTAGACATCTGAGGTCTGCTCCTGCTCAGAGAGTTGTCTCCCCTTGTAGTGGCAGCTGCTGCTACAGGTGTCCTCTGCCAGGCGCTCTCACTTTTGTGATGTGCTTTTGTCTACTTGTCTAGGTGTTGTTGATTGATTCATCTTGTCTCAAGGGTTGATTTGTAGTCACACATGGCATCTGGCTGGTGGTTGATTCTCTGTTCATTTCATGGTTGCTAAACAAAGGTATAAGATTAAGTCCCAATCTTGGGTGTCTAAGTGATCTAAATATCTCTGATCTTTAGCTTTTCATTTAGGCAAAATATGAGTAGCTATAGTGTTGCTACTACTACTGAGGTTACTATCATACTTGACCTGTGTAAGGTTGCCTTCTTCACTTTTGGTGAGGTTATCATAATATTCAATCTCATTTACACCATATTTGACCAGAGAAAACTCATTATTGTTGTCAATGACTGTATTATATATATCCTTAATAGTTTGTCTAATTTGCTGGAAATGGGCAACTTTACCATTGCTTAGTAAGTACTTGTGGTGATCTAAAACCTTTGTTATAGTGAAAGGTCCTTGCCAATTAGTGGCAAGTTTTTGTACCTGGTTAGCATCAGTAACCTGATGAGGAAAGTAAGCAAATACAGAATCTCCTTGTTTATGCCGTTTGCCATACAGTTTCTTATCAAAATTCCTCTTCTGGCAAATAACAGACTGGTTAGTATTCTGGCAGATAGAGTGGTGCACTTCCTGGAATTCTTGCAGCATCTGGTTCACAAAATTCTCCAAGGTAGGTTCATTATAATCCAGATACATGATAGATAGAGGCGTGCTTGCTTTGTGGCTGAACATAGCCTTAAAAAGGCTCACTTAGGTGGTAGAGTGAACAGTGGTTTTATAAAAGAATTCCACTGCCTCAATGACACGTCTCCAATTTCTACCAGCAGTGTGGGCTAATGCGACTCTAATCAACTTAATTACAGTGCAGTTTAACTGTTCAACAAAGCCATTTGATTGCAGATGGTAGGCAGTGGTAAAATCATGTACAATCTTGAGTTCCTTCATAAGAGTGGACATTAGGGTGTTCTCAAATTGAGGACCACAGTCAGAAACCAAGCATTCCATGGGTCTGAGTTTGAAAATCCACTCCTTGACAATCATTTCTCTGATAACTTCAGCAGTAGTGTTGTTGAGCAGAATAAGTCTCACATATTTTGTAAAATGGTCAATCAAGACCAAAAGATACTGAAATCCTTCTTTGTCTCTGAAAAATTTCTCTATGTCCATATGGACCACTACATTTGTTCTTTTGGCGACCCAACTGTGGAGCTCAGCTCTATGTTCTGGGAAGTGTCCAACTCCTTGAAGCAGGCATGGTTCACACTTATTGATGACATCTTACACAGTAGCTCTAATACCAATGGTGATGTAGTGAGTGTTAAAGGTTCACTCCATTTGGATAATTCTGAGGTGAACACATTTGTGAATCTTCTGGACAAGATCCCTTTTGAAGTATTCCGGAATTGCCAAACATTTGTTCCAACTATGCAAGTAGAGAAGTCCAGCCTCAGTGAGTTTCCAATGATAATGTTGGAAGTATCTTTTGGCAACATCACTAATGGCTTGGTTAGGGTTCTTTACTTTATAGATAATTTCTGATAAGACTTTATTGTGTAACTGATGGGTAGCAATTTCTTTCTCTGAGCTCTCCTCTTTCACCATAATGGGGAGGATTGCTTTCCCATTTCAATCAGCATTAATGTCAGGGAGGAGCTTGTACTCACATGCTGGGATAAATCCTAAAGGAGTTTTCTCACCAGGTCTCTTTCATAACTTGGCAGAGTTGTAAAATAATCAGCATTGAGATGTAATCTTCCTGGACAATGAGTGATAGTAAAGGTGAAATCATTTAGATATTCCAACCATTGGGTGATGATGTTNGGAGCTTGTACTCACATGCTGGGATAAATCCTAAAGGAGTTTTCTCACCAGGTCTCTTTCATAACTTGGCAGAGTGGTAAAATAATCAGCATTGAGATGTAATCTTCCTGGACAATGAGTGATAGTAAAGGTGAAATCATTTAGATATTNAGGTGAACACATTTGTGAATCTTCTGGACAAGATCCCTTTTGAAGTATTCCGGAATTGCCAAACATTTGTTCCAACTATGCAAGTAGAGAAGTCCAGCCTCAGTGAGTTTCCAATGATAATGTTGGAAGTATCTTTTGGCAACATCACTAATGGCTTGGTTAGGGTTCTTTACTTTATAGATAATTTCTGATAAGACTTTATTGTGTAACTGATGGGTAGCAATTTCTTTCTCTGAGCTCTCCTCTTTCACCATAATGGGGAGGATTGCTTTCCCATTTCAATCAGCATTAATGTCAGGGAGGAGCTTGTACTCACATGCTGGGATAAATCCTAAAGGAGTTTTCTCACCAGGTCTCTTTCATAACTTGGCAGAGTGGTAAAATAATCAGCATTGAGATGTAATCTTCCTGGACAATGAGTGATAGTAAAGGTGAAATCATTTAGATATTCCAACCATTGGGTGATGATGTTTGACTTGTTGCCAGAGAATTTTTTGAGCCATGCTAGTGCGGAGTTATCAGTAAAGACAATGAATTGGCGACCTAGGATGAAGAATTGAAACTTCTTCAGATTCTTGACAAGTGCTAACATTTCAGATTTTGTTGCTCCGTAATTTAGCTCAGCATTTTGAAGCTTCTGGCTAAAATACTGTACTGGGCTTTCCTGACCATGAATCATTTGACTTAGAATGCCACTGATCGCAACTGAACTCATGTTGATGATAAATTCCTTTGTGTAGTCACGCATATTCAGACTTGGGATCCTTCTTAGCTCTTGCTTCACAGAATCCAGCTCTTCCTGTTCAGCCCAGGCCCAACAGAATTCAGTGTTCTTGCAGAGCAAATATGATATGTGCTTTGTTCAATTGGCTAGCTCATGAATAAATGAGCCAAAGTAATTTAAAAAGCCCATCAAGCATTGGACGTCCTTGTGAGAGCATGGAGCCTCAATACAATCGAAATGGTCCTTTGCATCGTTTTTAATTGAAATCATTCCAGGTTCAATCACCCTACCCAAGAAGGTAACTTGTGGCAAAATAAGTGAACACTTATTTCCATTGACCTGGAGTCTTACAAGATCTTGAGAGTGTGACCCAACTTATCTAAGTGATCAGAGAATGTGTGTCCAGCAATGAGAATATCATCCAGGTTTGAGAACGTTGGCCCCATTCTGTAGTACACATGTGATGTAATGCTGAAATGTAGCCAGACCATTACAAAGCCTGAAAGCCATGTATTTCCACTTGAAAAGGCCATATGGCATAATAAAAGCAGTTTTTGGGATGTTGGCACAATGTTCCAATATAAGAACAAACTGTACTTGCTGGCATCATATAGAAGATCCTCAATGTGATGTAATGGATATGCATCCTTGATAGCAATGTCATTTAATCATCAAAAGTTGATGCAGTGGTGGACTTCTTGCCTTGGCAGATAAATACAATGGGGGCAGCATACAGACTGTTGCTGTTCTGAATGATCCCACTTTCAATGAGATTGCTAAGGATCTGTTTGTATTCCACTCTTAAGTTCTTGGGTTCTCTTTGAACTGGCAACCAAATGGGGTGATCACTCTTGGTTTTGATAGCATGTTGTTCCCCAACAGCCTTTCCAACACTAATAGATCCATAATTAAATACATCGTGGTGCTGGCACAAAAGAGCAGATAGTGTGTCAAGCTCTTGTGGACTCAGGTGCCCATGAGTTTTCTCATTTACAACTGGGATCCAGACTGGATCACTGGGTTCATTCAAATCATGAATCACAGTAAGAACAGGCAGGCAGGCAGTTGCTTTGAGTTTGAGTTTGACTGGTGTCACAATGATAGATAACTTGGTTTGATCCATTTGGATCAGTCATGCAGAACTATTGAGCACAGTGATATAGGTCTTGCCATGAGAGTCATGACAGAGGTCTGGAGAGAGATGTAGACCATGAAGGCATCTTCCCCTTTGTCTTGAAATCATGACGTCCCCCTTGTAATGAGAGTTCATAGTGATGGCAACTTGTCACCAGTGCCATGGTTCCACAACAACATTGTTTATTAAAGTTAATAAGATTTCTGGATTACAAGCAGCAGTAAGCTCCTCCAGAGGCTCACTTTTGCAGATTGAGAGTGTGTTTGTTCCATAGTTTATCACACATGCATTCTTCTCAAGGAAATCATTTCACAGAATGACTTAGTATGGCAAGGGCTGATTGCAGGTATCAACCACAATAATGTCCACTCAGAAGCATTCTTGATGGATACACAACTCAAGGTTGTTGATTTGACCCTTCAGCAAAATGGTGTTCTCTGAAGCATCCAACAAGCATGCTGTAGATGGAGACAAGTCGTCTCTTTGTAGGCAAAGCTTGTCACAACAGGTGTTGCTTATGATGGAGACAGAGGCTCCTCTATCAATAGTAGCATTAATCAATAATCCATTCACATCTGCAGTGTTGATGTTAGTATGCAGTAACAAGGTTATCACCAAAACATCATGCGCACAGTTTTCAAGAGGTGGCACTCCACCAAATTTAAATGACTGACAGACTCAACCAGGGTGTTGGGAGTACACACTTCAGCTAATGGCTCATCAATGATAATACCATCTCCATCTGCAATTAGGCGGATTACTGCCCCACTCTGAGTACAAATGTGAGCTGATTGACATTCATTATTGGTTCTCTCCTGCACTGTAGCAGAACTTGAAGAGGTTAATGTTTTGGAGGTAGTTTGACCTGTCTTTAGGTCACCAGCATCTTTCTTGATGCAGATTGTGTTTTGTAACATATAAACAATACTTATTGCCTTCTTAATGATAGAATTTAAGTCATCCTCTAGATTGCATTTAAGTTTGAGGCAGCTCCTGATAGTAGAAGGGAAACCTCTACAAATGTATGAAAAGAGATCATGTTGCAAATACTCTGGAGTTAACTTGCTGAGGCGAAAGAGTCTATTGACTTGAGTAATATAGGTCCTCACATTGTCTCCCTTCTTGAAGGAAAGATCACATAAAAGTGTCATGTACTGCTGTTTGATGTGAGGCACTTTGTAGTGGTCTTCAAAGTGACCAACAAGTAATGGATAATTAAATTTGACCTCTCTGTCCAACATCATGTACTGATTGTAGATGAGGCCTTTAAGGTACATGGGAAACTGCGTGGCAGCTACATCTTGTGTAGTTTTATATTTCTTTATTGTAAGCTTGAAAAGAAAGAGTCACTCATTGAATGACTGTGAAATTTCGTCTATTTTTCCAGTAAATTTAGGCAACACTGAGTACTGATTGAAAAGGTTAGCTGATTCATTTCCCACTGCTTCTGTCAGTAGAATCAACTGGGTAAAGCGTGGTCCACAAGTTGTTGTAGGCCTGATAGGGTTACTCAGGGGAGAAGGTGGAACAATCATAGTAGTTAGAGTAACTGTCACTTTCACAGGTGCTGAGAGCCCAACTGTTACACTCGGGGTACAAGAGCTTGGCGTAGCTACTGTGGTTAGCATTGCGACTTGCAAAAGAGCAGACTGAGTGAAGGTAGGTGCTCCACTTGTAAAAGAGGTAATGGGGGTTATGAATGTTGGCGTCACAGGGGATATTGTAGGTGCTGACCAATCATGAGAAAGGTGGGCAGACATTGTCTGTGGAATAATTGTTGAAAATCTTTCTGAGAGAGCATAGAGAGCCTTGTCCAAAATAGTGTGAGTTACATACACAGGTTCTTCTGATGAAATCAGTGGGGAACATTGGGCTGATTCCTGAATTTGCATCTCTAAGGCTGAGATCAAGTCAAGCAAGTGTCTCTCATGTTGCCAAGCCACAGTGGCTTGTTGTCTCATTTTGACTTGTAATGTGTCAAAACAGGCTTTGCAGGAGTGGGCTTCTCTGAGCTGTTGAACTTCAAGTGTTGGTGACTCAGAATGAGGTGACAGTGGTGTATACAAAAGAAACTGGTTCAACAAGGTAGCAGGAGCAGGGGTCTCTTGCAAAAAAACTTTGGAGGGTGTAGATATACCAGAAACAGGTTTGGTGGGGGTAGGAGTAGGTAAAGCAACAACAGAACTCAGCCTGGGACAGCATCCTGGCTGCTAGTGATCACACAGGGGAAAACCTGAGTGGGAATCCCATTATGAGAAATAGACACATCCATATCTTAAGAACAAGAATAAGTAAACAAGTAAAAGTAAAGTAAGAGAAAAGGTTCCAATAACAATTCCAATAATGTAGGAGAAACATCCAACTGTATAGGAGAGATAAAAGCAAGTTGACAAATGGCAGCAAGGCATTTTGCACAACAATCCAAATTTTAGAATAATGAGACTACGCCAATACGGCACTAAGAATGGGTAAGAAAAGAATAAGGTTTGGTAACAGCATCAGATTGCAGAATTGAAAATGCAGAATTATGTATAAGGTAAAGTTGTACATCAGTGGGTGGTGAAGTAGATCATGGTCAGGGGAAATCCATCCCAGCTGACTCACACCCAGTGGAAAAAGAAACCAAATACAATAAGAAAACATTATAACAGTTCTGTATCACGTCAGGGTCACCATGTAGAATTGGTGGGGTGCGTCTAGCAGCTTGAGTAGTGCAATGTTGCAAAAATTACCATCTCTGAGAGCATCCAGTATTCTAACAAAACAAATGAAGATTGGTAGTTCACCAATTTCACTGTAGAAAAAAGAACTGATACCATTTCTAAAAAGGCAATCCAGCTAGTGACCAATTTACATGGCATCATGCTGGAGACAAATCTTTAGAAACTATCCTTACCATTCAAGGTGCTAATCNGGGGGGGGTTGGGAGTGGGAAAACAAAAAACAAAACTCACCCGGGGACAGCACCCGGGCTGCTAGTGATCACACGGGGAAAACCCTGAGGGGAAACCCCTTTATGAAAAATAGACACACCCATATTTAAAAAAAAAAAAAAAGAAAAAAAGAAAAAGAAAAGAAAGAAAAAGGTTCCAAAAAAAATTCCAAAAAATGTGGGAAAAACACCAAACTGTATGGGAGAGAAAAAAGCAATTTGAAAAAGGGCAGAAGGGCTTTTTGCAAAAAAACCAAAATTTTAAAAAAATGAGACTACCCAAATACGGCACAAAGAAGGGTAAAAAAAAAAAAAGGTTTGGGAAACAGCATCAGTTTGCAAATTTAAAAATGCAAATTTATGTAAAGGGAAAGTTTGTACATCAGGGGGGGGTAAAGTAGATCAGGGTCGGGGAAAACCCACCCCAGCTGACTCACCCCCAGGGAAAAAAAAACCAAAATAAAAAAAGAAAACTTTAAAACATTTCTGTATCACGTCGGGGTCCCCATGTAAATTGGGGGGGGTGCGTCTAGCAGTTTGAGTGGACAAAGTTGCAAAAAATTACCATCACTGAGAGCAGCCTGTATTCTAACAAAACAAATGAAGATTGGTAGTTTGCCAATTTCAATGTAGAAAAAAGAACTGATACCATTTCTAAAAAGGCAATCCAGCTAGTGACCAATTTACATGGCATCATGCTGGAGACAAATCTTTAGAAACTATCCTTACCATTCAAGGTGCTAATCATGAGTCTCAAGTTTAATTTCTAGCTCAATAAAACAAATTTAGCTCAGTCTTTGTTATCTCAGCTCATGTAATAAAGATATTAATGACATGTAATTACCATGTATTTGTGTACACCAACAGCATAATATATTTGCAAAGTGTGATGTTATGTGCATGTACAATTGATTAAATTAGTAGTTCTATTATTCCCTATGCCCATTCATAGCCATAAAGCAACCACAATATGGGCTCACATCTGTCAAGGAGCAAATTATCACCCCAGGCACATTGGAGTTCCTCCCACATTGCCAGGTCTTACAAGTTTATTATCATATTAACAATACCAGATCTAAAAAGATTAGTAAAGTAATAAAGAAAAATAAAGCAATGTTATCCAGTGNTGTCAAGGAGCAAGTTATCACCCCAGGCACATTGGAGTTCCTCCCACATTATTGCCAGGTCTTACAAGTTTATTATCATATTAACAATACCAGATCTAAAAAGATTAGTAAAGTAATAAAGAAAAATAAAGCAATGTTATCCAGTGAGAACGAAATTTATTTGAAGTTTGATAACAGTAAGTTCCCTATTTATTGCAGAAAAAAGGTAAATATTTACCATTTTACAAAATTAACTTGTTGCCCTCACAAATTAATCAAGCAATCACACATATTCTCTAATCAGGGGGACAATTACACTAAATTTGAAACCTAAGTTAAAATGACTGCAAATTAATAAAAATCAATAGATCAAAGGTAGTAAATAGCACCAAATTAATTTAAGAGTGCCAATAATTGAAAAATAAAAATAGAAAAGGGCTCCAAGTGACTCTACACTAGCTAGAGTGTTGACTCAAAAAAACCATGCACCAATAATGATTTTAATGGATTTGGACAATATAAACATGATAAGGGTAATGATCAATGGAGTAATGACAAAGGCAACCATTGACACAGGAGCAGCAATATCTATAATTACTGACAGTATGCAATGAAATTGGGTTTCAAGTGTGAAGACATAGACAGTTCTAACAAATGGTTAATCAACACATCAGGAGAATATATTGATACAAAATGATTGTTAAGATCAGTTCAAATAAGAATAGCCAACATAACATTTGAGCAATCATTAGTAGTGGTGGATACCCATAACAACTTGTTACCTTATGAGGCCATACTTGAGATTGAGAAGGAAGAAGGTAAACAAAATATGATTATGTTTAATTTGGAAGAGGACATTTATTTGCAAGCACACAAGTGGAAAATGATAGTGACAGAGAATCAAATAACAGCCAACATAATGTTATATGAAAATAAAGGAATTAACATGAAAAGAATGTCAATGCAATCAAGTGTTTGCACAGTGAAGAATGGAAATGGAAAGATACCAGATACATCAAATCCAACATCAGACTTATTTGGAGAGTGATAAAAGATGATGATGGGGCATGTAATCTGCAAAGTCAATTCAATGATACACAGAGGAAAGTAGGAAGTTCTCCACATGGCCCACTCATGGTTGAGTGGATGAACACCATTAAAATCATGAGTACTCCCAAGAGCTGACTCAAGGGCATAGGGACAAAAGCAAATGAAGAAGATGTGTACAGAATACAAGAGATAAAGGATTAAGATTACCAACACAGATGAAGAAGAAGAAGAAGAAGAGGAAGAATATTTTTATTCAGTACAGTTTTAATTTCAACAAAATTGCTGTATGCTGTAACAACACGTCAAAAAATATAAATTTACAAATTAATAAAAATATAAACAAAAATATCTATTTAAAAATTAATATTTCAATTATATAATACTATTCAGTCAGTTAAAGGAGATGTTGGAAAAACACAAACAAATATTTAACTATGGAGAAATAAGTGTGGGCCAAGCAATAGGTGAAACACTCAAGATAATTACAACAACAGACAAGCCCATAAAGCTACCAGTCAGAAGAGTGCCAGTTCAGAGGAAAGATGAATACAACCACATACTAAATGAATTAAGATAATTTTTCCAAGTGAAAGCCCATATGCAGCAACAACTGTGTTTGTGAAACAGGGAGACAAGTATTACCTATGTATAGATTTCTGCAAATTGAACAAAGTGACAAAAAAGGACTTGTACCCCTTCCATGCATACATGATATGTTATATGAGGTAAGCAAGCACAAATACTTCACATCAATAGACTTATGCAAAGCATATTGGCAGGTGAAAATGGAAGAAGAAAGCATTGAAAAACAGTATACATAATGCCATATGGACTGTAAAAATGGATATATATGGAATTTGGGTTGTGTAATGCATCAGAGATAAATCACAAAGGTATTGAAGAAGTAATCACACAGAATGGAAGACAGAGTTGATGCTTACATAGATGATATAATATTAACAAACTATACTGTACAAGAACACTTAGGGAAACTGGAAAGAACACTGACAATATTGGAGAAAGCAGGACTTCATATTAGCAGAAATAAGTGTGATATATTGAAGGAAAATATAGTATTTCTGGGAAGAGTGATTAAGAAAGGAAGGATATTCATGAAAGACAATGTAAGAGAGATGATCTGAAAAATAGAAAAGCTGAATAACAAAAAGGATATACAGAAGATAATGGGATTTTTTAACTACTATGGCACATTTATCCCAAACATCACTGGAAAACTGATAAGATGACCAAACTCATGAGGAAATCAGTACCATTTGTATGGACATTTCAAAAACAAGAGGATCTATCCAACATCAAGGAAGAGTTAGCAAAATTACCATCATTAAATACACCAGATTAGAATAAGAAATATATTTCTAGACTGTGATGCCAGCAAGGTGGCAACACTGGGAGAGCTGAAAGCAGAAAAGAGGTTCCTGTACAATTCTTTATTTGGAAACTAAAAGCAAGCAAAGAGAACTATGGGTCAACTAGGATGGAAAT
Source organism: Hofstenia miamia (assembly GCA_900660155.1). NCBI lineage: Eukaryota > Metazoa > Xenacoelomorpha > Acoela > Hofsteniidae > Hofstenia > Hofstenia miamia. The sequence goes on from CABFPE010000736.1 coordinate 229,031, forward strand.
GTTGGCACTAATTAATTGTTAGAGAATTTAGAGTACATACCAACAATAGTGGATTAGCCTGGCTAAAGAAATTCTAAGGAGACCAGTCTGGAATAGTATTGTGATGGATAAAATATATGAATGAATTCACATTCATTATTGAACACTGTAAAGGAACATTAAATAACAATGCAGACTTTTGGATGTCATTACCCAAGTACCAAAGGCATGCAATAAAAGCAGATGGAGAAAAAAAGCAGTTTCAATTCCTACCACACACAGAGTATGAGTTTTGCCTGAGATAAAAGTGGATAAAAAGGGGCAAGCAATCTTACCAATATTACTGAAGTAAGAGATATCTGAACAGGAGACAGTGGAGAAGCTGGGAGACAATGCAGTTCTCAACAAGATTATTAGAAAGTTAAAAGAACCTCAAACAATACTATCAAAGCTGACAGCAAGATATTATGAGCAGTATAAATGGAAACTCAATAAAATTGGATTACTATATGTAGAGGCTCAAAACAACAGAATTGTGATTCCAAATGCTACAAAAAGAACTTATATGGAAAAGAGTCACCTAAGAATGACTCAGACAGAGAAAACTTTTAATGTGAGATTCATTACTACAGCAGTAAGGAAGGTGGTAGACAAAATAATAAACAAATGCACTACATGTTTATTGAATAACAAGTAACATTTCCCAATGCAAAGGGCACCATTGGAAAAAATCATCATGACACAACCAAATGAGATAACACATATTGATTTGGAAATGCTATCCAAGAACAAAGAGGGATATAAACATCTGTTGGTAATGCTAACCAAATTTACCAAACATGTAAATATGATCCTAATAAAAAATACAACAGCAGAAACAACAGCAGAGATACTGTTGAAGGAGTGGATCTTGAACAGATAAGGGACCACAGTTCAAGAGTGGATTATTCCTAAGAGATGGCAAAGCTGCTGGAAATAGTGAGTGAAAGAACAACAGCATACCACCCACAGGCTAATGGAGCTGTACAAAGGTTGAACCAAGCACTAATTTAGTTAATAAAAGTGGCAACATCAAGAATAGGCATATACAAGTGGAAAGAGGTAATTGAGATGGTAGAGTATTTCTATAATACTTTGGTACATTCAACAACAGGAATTACCCCTTTCAAGGCAATGTTAGCAGAGAAGCTGCCATGGGTCTGTCAATGCAATATTTGAATTACAGTGAAAGAATGGACAATGAATATGTGAACCAACTAAGAAACCAAATCACAGCAATTCATGAGATGATGTCCCACAACATATGTAGAGCACAATACAAGTAGCATTTAATGAAGATTTCAATCTTGAAAGGACACAAAGCATTATGGCATACATAGATCAAATAGCAGAAATCCCAGAAGTTAACATTGACAAACACAACTTAATGATTATACACATGTTAAGAGAGAAAGAATACAATAACAATCTTGAAAAGCAGTTGGATCAAACACTAAGAATGGCAAAAGTACAGAAAGTACACATTGTAATTATCACAAGATTGACACTGGAAGATATCCCCAAACACCTGCATGCAAACAGAGAATGTATTTCCCTGGGAGAAACAACCAACAGACACAATGATATCAGAACTAATTCCTTTCAATTTTCAAATAAATTATTGGGCACAATTCTACAGAATCATGGCTGATCCCTGCATTGCAATCAAATTATACAATCAAGTGAAAACAATAGAACTAACAATGGACAATGAGGGTGTTGAAAAAGCTAAAACACTTTTTATCAAGTGCAGTCTAACTCAAAGACAAGAACACTTAAAACAAATTCAGAAGATTTGGGAAATTATGAAGCTACAAAAGAAGACAGAGGAAGAATGGCCAGTAATAAACGTAGAATCTCCATTACAAAAATTCCACAAAACAATAGGGGCAGCCCTAGCAGAAGTAAATTGAGCTTATGAACTGAACACAAAGAAGGATTTTAAGGATTTAATATTTGAAGAGAAAAATGCACCAGAGAATATGGTATAGAACAACAGCCTGGCTCTTTGTGATATTCACAATGGAAGATAAGAAAATTAAGCTGTCAATCTCATGGCAGGTAAGACACAAATTAGCAAGAGCAAAGAGCTGGCTCTTAAAAGGCCACATTGAAAAAATCAAATTGCTGAATAAAATACAAATGCCAATGCAGTTAATAGAAAAAGCCATCAGTCAGATAATAGTGAACAGAAGTCCCATGGGGAAAATATAAATAGTGGAAATAGCAACCAAGACTGGAATATGTCCAAGCAAACTGTTAATATTTGAAGAGCCAATGAAAAAATATATGTGGGGTGCAATGTCCAAAACATGGTTTATACAACTCAAGAAGCAACCATTGCTAACAACTAAAAAAATAATTAAGAGAAAACTGGTGAACACAGAAGACATAAGAAAATTGATAACAAATAAAAATGTGTGGCAGATCCTTGAAGAAACAATGGAAAAATACAAAAGAGATATTATGCAATACACACTTACTAAAATCATAAAAAGTGTGGAAATAATGAAAAAGGGTGGGATAACAGAACCTGTAGAAATCTATGAAATGGTGACAAACTCCTAAAGAAAAATTTGGACGAAGAATAATTGCTACTACTATTATCCCTGAAAATGCAGGGGACAATTGACACAATAAACATTGAAAAGTGGGGGAAGAGTAAGTCTGGCTACAACAATTGAATGGATTGATATAGAAGATGAACAATTTCTAGTAGAGATTAAAGTAATAAAAGAAAGTAAAGAAATCAAAGCAAGAAATTATCAAAAAGTCAAAGAAGAGCAAATGGTAGCAACTATGAAGCTCATGTTCACAGAAGCATTCACTAAAACAGAGTTAGTAGAATGCTTAAAACCATACAATCAGTTAGCCATTAATGTTGAGTGCATTACATCAAAGTTAGAAATAAAAGAAAACATATGATTAATAATAAATAAGAAGGGACCAACACAAGCATTCTGGAACACAAGCACAGAGGGCAAAATGAATTATCCTGTGACAAAAGGGCTAGCCACAGCATCAACAGCTACAGTGTCATATAGAAAGATAGAAAGACAAATAGAGATGAAGATCTTAATGTGCACACCACCCAAAACAGTTTCCATACCAATGATATTACAGAGATGGAGGTTGCCAAAAGATGTTAGAGTTGCAAAGACTTTTATGGATGAGTATAAATCATAGGCAAATACAAAGGAGAAGGCAATGAAAATTATCAAAAAACAAGAATATGAAAAATCAAAAGAGATTATGCTAAGAAATGACAACTGAGGAAGAGTATATATAGAAGGAATGATAACTCCCTATCACTTATACACCCAAGGGAAGCCAATAAGAATACAGTTGAAGGACTTATGAAATTAAATCAAAAACCACACACCTAAGGTGGTAATGCTATTTTCAGGAGTAAATGATGTGGTATGGATGGATGTTTGGGAAAAGAAATATTGCTATTATGATGTCACAAAACAAGTGGAAATAGTGACAATGATGAGAATTAATAAAAATGACTGAAACAAAATAACTGAACAAGAAGTAAAAGACAACATTGACTTCTTCTACAAAGATGTTGCAAATATGATAATCATGAGAAAAGTTTTTAAATTTTTCTACCCAGAAACAGTGATACCTGATGAACTAGCCCACATGAGCCATGCTGACGCCCAGATGATATAAATGATCAGATTAAAAGGCATACAGTTATACCAAAAATATTAACAGATATTTTCAAAAAAAATTAATGAGAACTCAAAAACAACTATGTTAGCAAAGATTAGCAAAGAAGAAAATTCTTAGATGTAAACACATAATGATAAAGTAACTATTAATGAGACCATTTATTATATTAATTATATCATCTAAATGTAGGTTAAGGAGCTGCTATATATTTAATTAAGTAATTTGAATGCATATATTCATTGAGTAATGAGCAATGTACTAAAAATATTGCAAGCTGAACAGGCATATAGCATCATCCAACAAATTAAGCTGCTAAGAAAGAAAGTCAGTAAAGAAACTTAAGATCAAATTTAAAATATGATTAGAAATATATTGTAAAACTTATTATCAACTTAAATTTGTTTGTATTATGCAACCAAGAAATATTAGTGCAATTGAATATGAATTAGTATTTGTTAAACCTACTAATTTTGGCAAAATGAAGGGGGGAAATTCACTTCCATTATTTTTAGCCATATTGGCAGATGAACAATTCAAATTTTGAAATCAACAGGTACTTTTTCAAATTAGCTATAGATAGATTCAATTTAGTTGTAACAATTAATAATGAAATTTCTTCAGAATTCTTTTACTTATTTTCTACTATGGTTTGATTACTTAATATAATGTCAAGATAAATTATTGGTGCTTAGGAGTGGCAAAGATCCATCATGGGAACAATTCTAGGTTTCTTGTGCTAAGCCATGAAAGTGCACTTATGTTAGGACTATGGTTAGGAATGTTTATATTTGTTACCTGACTATTGATCATTTCCTTACATGTATTAAACATAACACATTTGAGATAATGCTAGTAAGTCAAACTTAGGAATTTATACTTACATAGTTTTAGATCTAGATTAATGACTATAATGCAACCAATAATATGACCAAGCCTGTATCAATTATTACATTGAGGGTAGGAAGGTGCTACATATTTAGTTAATTCATTACAACCAATATATTTTGGTAATGGCTAATTACAATATTAAGTAAGCAGCTAGTAACAATTCAATTTGCAAGTATACAGTACACTTTACAAATAGAGACTAAGTCAAGTTGTTTCTTATCTTAAGAAAGCATCAAGTTAGGATAGGGTACACATAAGTTACATTGCTGAGCTGAGAGGTGGAACTCATTCGACTGGAATGTAGAAGAATGGTTGTTAAGGGATGTGGAGATTTGCCTTGGGATGATGCCCAAATTACCAACAACTGGAAATGATGCTGCAAAGCTTTGTCACCTAAATATTGTCCATTATATCATCTATTAATTACAGTTAATGGAATGAACAATGTAGAAGTGAAGCAATATAAGAACAGTACATCCCTACCTGCTAATACATTGTTAAATTATAACAGTATAATCAAGAAATCAGATGACAAAGCCTTTTAGAAGATGTTACAACATGTCAGGTTGCACTAAACTTATAAAAGTTTGGTTATTAGAATTGAAACAAAACATCACACATTACAAAGAGATTAAGTCAAGTTGCATGTAATCATTAGTAAGCATTGTCTTAGTTTAGGGTGCACATAATAAGCCTTCTTTGAGATGAGTGTCAGAGGTCCATCAAAGAATGTGCATGACTGGATTTGTAGCTGATAAAGAGAACAGCTTCAGGCAGATGCTCACCAAACAACTGCAGTCAAACAAAAGCTCACCTAAATAGTGATTGCCGATTTTTCCATTAATAATAGTTAACAGATTAATATCTTTAATGCATAAAGCAGTTAAGAACAAGTACCTCCCTTCTCACTAGATTGATGGAGAACCAAAGGATTAGATTTGTACAACCTGCTGTTGAGCCTGGTAGGAGATGTTATAATTATAAACCATATTTTACAAATACAATTCCTCATTTAATCATGTATAGAGAAGTTAATCAATATTCATAGTAATCTAATTTTATCATTAAAATATTGATTTTTTTTCACAAATTTGCAGTTTTCTAAACTTATTAAATAATTTCTAATCTCTACTTAATCAAATTATTTGATAAAATTAATTTATTAATAACTCAATAAATAATAATTTATTGACTTTTTACTCCATGCAATACATTATAAACCATACTTTATACATAAAAAACCTCTTATAATAATGTATTAAGAAGTTCAGCAATATTCATTTCTTAATACATGATTATAGCTGGCTTTTTTGAGTAAAATATGATTTATAATCAAGCACAAGTCTGAGGCAGGTAGACATTCTACTTTTAAAAGTCAGAGGCAGGTGAAAAATTAACCTTAAAGTCTGAGTCAAGAAGAAATTTTCCTATAAAAAGTCTCAGGCCAGTGAAAAATTAACTTTAAAAGTCCATGGCAAAAAGACAATTTACTATTAAAAGTCTGAGGCAGGTAAAAACTTTACTATAAAAAGTCTGAGGCAGGTGAAAAATTAATTTTAAAAGTCTGAGGTAGGTTTTCAACAATTCTTTAAAATTCAGCTAATTTAATTGGCTAATAATTTGTTTATATATTAACTTAATATATTAAGCTGGATATGCTCATACCAAGTTTAAGTTTTTAAATTTTGAGTATTTTCTTAAAGAAAATTATAATTTCAATCATGTTTTTTCTAATTCTGAGTTTTCTATGTTAAAAAAACATATATTTTAAGATATTTCTAATTTAAAAATAGTTATTTGTGATTGGTAAAGAAATTAATATTTAAAAAAATTTAATTTTTACAGTATTTTCAAGAATTTACAGAATAATCACAACAGAGAAAACTTGCCACACTTAACATTTCACCACAGAGAATATTTTGCCACACAGATGATATGGCACAAGAAAACCCTTTATTATATTTTATATACCTAAGGCCTAACCCTAGTCACAACTAGAACCTAAAAAACATTGTGGCAAACTCTCCCATGCTGTAGAATCATGGGGGAGTTCTGGCTACTCTAGCAGTACTGGGAAAATCAAGAGTTAAGATTGAAGGTTGCAAAGTTTACCATTGTAGAGAGTGACCCACATTCCAACAAAAGAACAAAGCATTGGTGGTTCACTGATTCACTATAGAAAAACAGAAATTCCATAGAAAAAGGACTTTGAGCAGTGACTAATTCACATGGCATCACGCTGCACCCATATTAATTAAGCCATCCTTACTTGCCAAGTACTAATTGTGTGTCTCAAGTATTAATTTCTAGCTCAATAAACAAATTATCTCAGGGTTCTATTATCTCAGCTCATGTAAATAAATAATAAACAAAAGGCACATAATTGCTGTGCATTCACATTCATCAACAGCATAATATATTTGCAGTGTGTTTTTATAGTGCATGTACAAAATGAAACAATCAAATAAAAAGTTCTTATTCCCTACACTTACATTTAAATGAGCCATTACACTTAAGTTTGAATAGAGGGTACAAATAATAAATTGATCAAATAACTACTCTCAAAATCTACAAATTGATTAAAAGAAATTGATACAAATTGATAGCAACAATTCACAATCTATGGCGTCATACTGACATAACACTAATTCCTGAGTTCCAAGATAATCAAAGAAATATAATTAGAAAGGGGTGCCCTGAGTGACTCTACAATGTGGCAAGTTTTCCTACTGTGGAAAGTTTTCTCAGTAGCAAAAATTTCCATGTGACAAATATTCTTTGCTTTCTGCAGGCGTTTTCAAGTGGATTTTTGATCAAGTTTGAGTTTTGATGATTTCACTTCCGAGTTTTTTCAATCGAGTTTTGCGAGCTTATTCAACCTTGAGTTCTCAACATACTAAGTACTTTAAAGCCCTTAGTGAAATCAACCAAAGCGGGTAATGGGATTAAAACAAAGATGGTAATATTAAAAAATATAGAAAATTTTTGATACAAATAAATTATAAAAAATTAGATATTGTTTAGTTATAGTTTTCATAGATTTTTTAAAATATATATCAGAAAAGTTTATCCTAATAGTTCTTCAAAATATACGTTTCTGCCTTTAGACATTTTTTGGAGTAAACCAAATAATTGGAAGACACTGTGCGTTTAGTTTAAAAATCAGGTCGCAGGAAATTATTTGTATTTGTGATATATTAAATAATTTATAAAGAAGCCGATAGTGAAGTTGCGATTTGTTGTATTTTGATGTAATTTTTAAATTAAAGTGAATGTAATCAATTGATATTTAATGGTAGTTGGCATACACAGCTAATTGCATATTAAGCCGGTGAAGGTGTAGAATAGGGTGCACGCGGTTAAAATAAGAACTAATGCAAGATGAAAAGGCGTTATTGCAGATCAGGGGACTGTGATATATAAACATTGTTTCTACGCAACATTGAATATGACGTCTCTAGAATCTAAACTTAAATTCTAAATTTTACAATATTTTATAGACCTAAACCCAAGTCGTAGCTTAACGTTTCTTAAACCTAAACCCTAAAACCTAAGTGGCGAAGGTATAGAATAGGGTGCACGCGGAGCACGTATATAAAATAAACACTAATACAACGCAAAAAACGATGAGAAATGCAATAACATACATAAAAAGCTTAAAAAATAACTTGGCATAATTAGCCAAATTCGGAGCACGCTGTACATATTTAAGGAGAATTGCACAGAAAACTTGAAATTCATTAAATGATTAACTATTATTAAAAAATTACAAGATCTAAAACTATTTTTGCAAATCTGTACATGTTAATTTTAAATCAAGTCCTTACCTTAGGTGAAATTTCCAAATACATTTTGATTAATATATAAATATATTAATTTCGATTACTCAATGTGTTTTACTCGCATCGCATTATTTAACAACTAATATATTTTAATATTGCATCCAATTATCGCCGGTAGTCCTTGCACATGTCTTGCAGGTATTGACATTTTCTGACACAAAAGTATCTCGTCTTCGGGCCAACTTTCGCTGAGCCACCACGGCTACTCCCCGGTTTTGACATAGTAATATCTAAAATCTAACTGAAGTGTATATTATAATATATGCGCTTTGTTAAAGACGTTTTCGTGTATAAATATAAAGAATATTGAACAGGAGGAGATCGCAGGCATGGAAGTAGTGACATAAGCAAAGATACAAACGGAAACTAAAAAGTGCGATTTCTCATTTTGAATCAATTTGCACAAAATGGGTTCTTGCACTACATACTTCAATTATAAAAGACCATATGTTGAGTCCCCCCTCGAACGATTGAAGCCCACCTTAAATTTCTCTCATGTCTCTGATGAGTTTGCAACATCTTCATTACAATAAAACTGACGATGTGTATGTATATAAATGTATTCTTATAGATGGCACTTTTAGTAAATTTTAGATGGCGCTTTGTACAGAAATAACTTAGGCATGGCGACTTGTACATATGTGGATTGCCCACATAACCACCACAAGTGGAGGGCAAGAGGGAGCAGTTGCCACCTTCCCTTTCATGGTGAGTTGATTGAATTGAATAGAGTTTTATCAAATCGAAGTTCTTAGTAAACTTTAGTAAACTTGGATCTCTCCACTGTTAAAATCCAATTAGCTTCCCTCCTCTCAAGTCACTTCTTATCGTCCAATATCTATTCTTTCTCGGCTGTCAATAATCTTTGAGAGTCTTGTCTTTCGTTGTGTTCCCTAAAATTCCTCACCTCTTCTCTGCTTCCAGCATGGTCACCTTCCCGATCGTTCTACCATCACTAACTTGCTCACTCTGCTCGTAATGATCCTGGTTGTATTATCTTTCTTGACACTTCTAAAGCTTTTGATCGGCTAACTAATTTTATTCTTCTTGACAAATTAGGTTTACATGGCTTTGAATCTGATTTTATCGAACTCTTCCAGTCTTACCTGTCCAATGATCGTCAGTGTGTCAAAATCAACTCGTGTATTTCTTCCCCTGCTCTTGTCTCTAGTGGTGCTCCTCAAAGTTCCGTGTTTGCTGTTCTCTTCTTCCTTGTTGCTATCAACGACCTCCCTCAATCTGTCTTCAATTCATCCTGTCAACTGTACGTTGATGACACCGCGATTTCAACTTTGGTAGATCTTTTGCCTCCAATGTTACCTCTGATCTTGAGCTTGTCTACTTGGTCTTCTGTTAACCATCTTGATTATAGCCCAAGCGAAGACATCGTCTAAACTCTTTCTATATTTTCAGTTGATTCAATAGGAAATCCTCCAACGCCATGAAGTGAAATGAAGAGTTCCTTAGATTTGCCTTCATTCAGAAGAAAATTATTGGATTGGCACCAACTAATGATTTCGTCTAATGCCTCCTTGGATTCGTCACATCTATACTTACCGGCCAAACAGCAAGAAACATGATCGGCAAATTCCTGAACTCGAATTAATTTTTCTTCAAATTTCTGTTGTACTTCTCTGAGATGAAAATGTCATAAATCACGAGTTAGTCTCAGTTGGTCAAGAAACTCAATGCAAGTTTTTTTTAGGGATTGGCGAGACCTTTGACGTCTTGAACGCCCCAGGAAAAATACCAAATTTGAGACATTGATTGTATACATGAAGACGCGGCTCTGCAATGTTATGTGCATTTTGCACAAACAAGCAATAAGGAAAGTATTGAGGATCACTGGAAGCACGTTTAATTCTCTTAAGCGAAGCATAAACTGAAGACAATTTCGATTAGATAATGGAAGAAAATTTGTCTCGGAATAATTTTCATCGGTTAAAATTCTAGCAAAGTGTTTAATTTGCTCGGCGTCAAAAGGAACTTTTCCTGTTGAACAATTCCTACCAGAGAGATAATTAATTTACTTCCACCAACTTCTAGACGATTTTTGTTTGTTCTTCGAAACAATATTAGACATAATCTAGCTGTGTATTTCCTTGGTAAGCCGGGTAACAACATCATGTTGGTTTCTTCTTTGGCAGTTTGCTTTCTGCTTAGCCAACGACTTTAAGGTGGTGTCATATAGAAAGGATCTTTGTCCGACATTTTATCCTTTTCATAGAAAATATTCATCATAGAGTAATTGGATTCTCCTCAAAAGTTCGTTCATTGCTTGACTTGTTTTTATTTTCTTGTTGTGTATGCCTTCAGCGGCTAAATAAAGTCATTGATTATTATTATTTATTATTATGTCAGGATCTTCTATATTAAGAATCACACTGATGTCAGTTCTATCAAAAGCAAGATTAAACGAACGGATATTCCGAGTGTTGTGATCATGGAACATTCAATAGGATTTTTGCTTGCTTAAAGAAGTGTGCTTACAATCGATAGCGCGATAGGCTCGGTGCTGTGATAGCGATCACGAGCACTAATCAGTTCATAATCAAGCTGCGAGTGTTTATGAGTTTTTCCATGAAAAATATTCTCAACAGGAAGAGAATGCTCTAGCTGTTTTACGTCAAAATCATTAAAATCGCCGCATATAATGATGATGGTCCCAGATTACCGATCGTTAACCCAGTCCACCCAACTCAATATATTCCACATAGAGAGTCTGCCTTGCAATGGCAGGAGGGTAATAGACAACGCAATATGTAAATACTTCATGCCTGATGCTGCAAATAACCCATAGAATTTCCACAGAGTCATTTCCAGGCGGGAAAGTTGCTTCATTGGCATATCATCTCTGTAATATACACAAACTCCGCCACCTGTTCTCTTGTCTGAGTTCATTACAGTACAGTCATGACGAATTATATTGAACTCTGGAATTTTTACGGAAAAATCTTCAACGTCTGGATTAAGCAATACAGCAAACATCAACGTTGAAGTTGTGAATGTCTGCTGACAAGTTTCTTTGGTGACCTAGAATTCAGATAATAAATCACGGGAGTAGTTATTCAATTGTGAACTGGTTTCAATAAGTATGAAAATATATAAATTTATACGTTACACTTAATGCATATAACACTTTGAGTAAATTTATTTAAATTTTCTGTAACAATTGAATATCTACAGGCCCATGGTTATTGCACCCACCGATACTGTACATCTGCACTATTCAAGACATATTTATAACAATATTAGCGAAATTGCATTATTTATATTTATGCATTAAAAATGTATGCAACGCGGTCACGCTAGCTATACATTCGGTACTAATCGATAAATAAAATATGAAAATAAATACTAATCGAAAAACAAATTCTTTGAAAGTTACAATTTATTTAAAAATCAAGTAACAAAGCCTTGATTTACACTAAAAATGTATAGATTTACATAAGTGTCTTGCATTTGGGTTAATAATAGAATATACTTTTAGATCGTGTACTTTGTTAATAGTTAATTATTTTATGAATTTCAAGTTTTCGGTGCTATTCTTCTTAAATATGTACCGCGTGTTACCGTGTGCTACGAATTTCGTTAATTATGCAAAGTTATCTGTCTATATCTTTTTTTTTAAAACTTTTTATCTATGTTATTGCATTTCTCATCGTTTTTACTATATTGTAGTGTTTATTTTGACCGCGTGTTTTCCCTGGCACCCTATTCTATACCTTCGCGTATTAAGCCATTGGCAAATATGGGAGCCAAATCGATAGCTTTAGAACTGTGTGAAGGTGAACTAAATGCTAATAGGCGTAAAATTAAAATGTTCTAGCTTTATGAATTATTAGTTACTCGGCACTACATAAACAAATATACAAACGTAAGTTAAAAAAGGGGATTTCTCATTTTGAATTAGTTTGCACTTAATGCCTTCTTGCACTACATGCTTGAATTATAAAAGGCCCTTTGTTGAGTTCCATATCATGTTTAATATAAATATGAAAATACATAATTCTATAGTTTATATTTGATGCATATAACACTTTGAGTTAATCTATTTGAATTTTCAGTAATAATTTCATATCTACAGGCCTATGATAATTGCACCTAGCTGCACTATACAAAATAGAATTTTAATGTTAGCGGAATTTATATTTATTAATTAAAAATGTATGCAACGCAGTCACGTTAGCTACAATTTCTGTTTTACTAATTCATAATGAAGTGTGGAAATAAATGCAAATTCTCTTAAAATGCAAAGGGGTTGAAAATATAAAATTTCCAATTCATTTTCACTAAAAATGTATATATTTGCATGAATACACTTCTAGATCTTTTAATTTATTTAGCAATAGTTAATTTTATGAATGTCAAGTTTTCTGTACTATTTTCCTTAAATAGTCTACTCTTAGCCTTAAATACACTTTTAGACCTTACCTTAGTATTTTAATTTTTGGAAATTATCTTGTTTGTACTGTATGAAAATTATCGGGGGATTAGAGGGCGTCAATCCCTCTACATTGCGTCATTGTAGTATATTCAAAAGTTTTAACTATATGAAAATCCATCAAATTTAATTTTTTTCCAATACATCAGAACAATTTTTTCAATGTGTTATCAGGAACTGCTGCAAGTACTCATTCGTGCAAGTTAGTTGTTACTTCATAACATCAATAAAAACTACAAAACTATGCTTTCACTAGGCTCGAATTTTTGTTTTATACATGGTTATGTTTTGCGTTGAAGCTCTCTTGCACCTTTTTAAAACTGCGCACTCTGATGAAACTCATACTCTTTGTGATGCATATGTTCAGTCTTCTCCAACCAATATCTGCAATGCCGAAACTTAGACTTCTACTTCTCCAGTCAAATGTTCCTCCAGCATTCGTTACTCCCCTACACCACGTCGATATTCATCTTTTAAGGAAACCTCTCAATCGCCAAAACCGAAATCAAAATCAAACTACGTCAAGTCTATTAAGTCAAACACTACTACACTTTTCATTGGTAATAGTATTCTGAAGAAAGCTCGATCTCTAATCTTCCAAATCAGACCACACAACAGGCCACAACACAAAGAAACTCACTGAAAAAATTTCCTCATATCCCAAATCTCACATCAACTCCATCATAATCAACTCTAATGACACTCAGTCTTTCAAATCAAAGCTAAGTAGGCTAATTACTAAAGTTCGTCGTAAATTGACACCCCGCTACATTTACGTTCTTGAAATCACTCCAGTCTGTTACGATTCAAATCTCCAAAGAAACTTCATCATTCAAGAATTCAACTGAGTCATCCACTCTCTATCTATGAACAATTTCTCTGTGATTCCTGTTTTTAAAAGCTCCTCGTTATATCCATGATAAACTTCTTGTTTGGGATGGAATACATTTTTTTCGTCAAGGTCTAACACACATGATTCGCAATCTTCAATCGTTCTTCAGACCTCACCATATCTCTAGTCCATCTCATCGTATAGCCAATGTTTCCGATTCCAAAGCAGTAACCGCCCGTCGCGTCCTTCTCCCTACTCCTACATATCATTGAAAATGAAACAGGTACTTTTAGTTTTGTATATTTTAACCTATTTTTGTTTAAAAAATGTATCTATATACTATATACACTGACACATTACAACGCATAACTTAAAACACACTTCCACTAAACACTATTACATACTACTCTAAATAGTATATCATCTACCAACTTTCGCATACAATTTATAAACAGCAATCTTTTGAAAATCGCATATTTAAATCCTCTTTCAACATACTACGCATACACAGCTAAATTTTGTAAATTCCTTCTTAATTATCTCAATAAATATTTTTATTTCATAAAATTACTGCTCTCATGAGATATAAAGCTTAACCCAGTGCCAATTCTAGAAGAATCGAAATTAGAAAATATACTAATAAATGCAATATTCTTAGTTACTGAAACTTGGTTAAATGATGACACTAATCCTAATTTGTTTAATCCTGACCGACATTATTTTGACATTATTTCATAAAAAACCGATTAGTTAGAGGTGGCGGAATCATGATAATAGTTCCAAAATGTTTAAAACCAATGCGTAAATTGGAATATGAATTAGATTAGACCACGATGTATTTGAATCACTCAGCGTAAATACCAACTGCTCGCATGCGGAAGCGATAACATATATACGAAAGCGGCTATCTTTTACTATTCTACGTTCTGCTCTTATAGCGCTTCATGAGAAAAGGAAAAGATTTTACCACAAATCATTCCCAATCGGGGACATTGACATCAATATCATATGATTACATTTCATCATTTCTGTTCTTGTTTATCATTCCATTGGTTTACTCTACAGTTAATCATCTTTACTCTGGATTACTTTCTTGTTGTCCTTACGTCTTTGGAGCTTTTGTACATTTTGGTACATTATTTAAAAATTTCAAGATGTCTCCAGGCATTTTTACACCGGATGATGAAACTGATTAATATTACATACAACCCAAATAAAAATGATCATACTATTCCATAAATGTATTTGGTGACTAATTAAATTATTTTAACAATTTTGAAAAAAATCATTAAACGAATTTTGTGCCACATACGATTTCACTGTGTAAATACTGACGGCCGCACACTCAATAACAACTTAATTGACTACTTCATAACACATTCAGACTTATGCTTTAAATCCTAAAACTAATAATTTTAGAATATTATATACAAGTGATTATCTATAGTACTCAGATAAAATAATGGAAAGACTTTTTGGAAAACGTATCATTTAACTACATATACTCATTAAGATCAGGGTCTTGTATGATTAATTATATTTCAAAAGAAATTTGCAAAGCAATTAACAAAGCGGCACCAATTAAATGCCGCAAGGTAAGATTAAAGGCTCGCAAATTTGCTTTATTCAATGGCAATGATCGCGAAATACATGAACAAGTAAGCATTAAAAGAAAACTATATGATCTTGCTAAAACAGAACGGACGACGACTAATTGGACTAATTACGAAAAATCAAAGAAGATAATTAAGCAATTAAGAAATAATAAATCTCCTTTAAAACAAAACAACCTTTTCGATACCTTAAATATAACAAGCGAAAAATTGGCGATATATATATTCATAAAATTCTGGGGAAAAATAAAGGAACCTCAACTGATATAAACGAATTTAAAATTAATAACGAAATTATAACAGAAAAAAACAAAAATAATAGACCAGCTAAACACAGCATTTAAAAAACCTGGCAACTTCAATTTCCTAAAATATAAAAATAAGTAAAAAAAAATAAATAAATGCACAGCAAAAACATTCTTTTCTTTTAGGCTCGTAAATGCTAGTGAATTAGAAACCGTAATAATAAATCAGCTGCCTCTTCCAATCTTTATTATTAAGCGCTTTTTTCCTATTTTTAGTGAGCACCTGCTATTCGCATTTAGCCAATGCATTATTGATAACAAGTCCCCTATTTAAAAAAGGTGACCCTCTAAACGCAAATAATTACAGACCCATTTGCATTAGCCATCCTTTCAGTAAACTGTTTGAGAAATTATTAAATAATCAAATAAACTCCTATTTGAAATCTGAGAATATTCTCTGGAAAAATCAGTTTGGTTTTCGTAGTGGTTATAGCACTTCTGATGCAATTCTATCGATATCAGGACAAATAAAAACTAAGTTAGCCCTTAATAAATGTAGTTGCGGTGCCCTTCTTGATTTAAGCTTTTAACTGAATGAATTTCGACATGCTTAAAGATAAATTAACGCATTATAACCTTGATAACAAAGCTATTAACTTAATAATGAACTTCCTTCAAAATCGACAACAAAGATTTATACTTAATGGCAACAAATCAAAATATATTATAACTGACCGTGGGGTGCCTCAAGTGACAGTTTTAGGTCCCATCCTTTTTTGCAATCTACGTGAATGACATAATCCAAAATGAACATACAGTAAAATTTATCAGTATGCAGATGAGATCTGTCTTATAAGTATTAATATAAATGCCTTTAATGCAACTAAAGACTTGCAAAATGATATAGAAAATTTAACAAAATATTTCACAAATAATCAACTGAAAGTAAATATTGAAAAAACACAATTTATAAATTCTCTCCTAAAACATTCAAAAGTCTCACAAAAAATCATGTACCAATAAAGCATTTAGGTGTTGAAATCGACAATGATTTAAATGTAGAACAATTCAAGTCAAAAATTAAAAAATGGCTTCTGGGGTTAGGTATCTTTATCATCTTAGAAATATTTCAAATGCATATCACAAAAAAATAATAAATGCCCTCTACTTTCAATATTGCTCATTCCTCTTTACAAATATTAATTCAAAACATCGCATCCTCCTGTCTAAAACTTTTAATTGGTCCCTCAAAATACTCAATTTTGCAAAAACATGACAATGCATCCGATTACCGATTAAAATACAAAATATTATCTCCTTATTATCAAATTCAAATGCATATGTTGTCAATACTATTTAAATTCAAGTTTGGTCAACCCGCGATTTCGTTTTTAGGACCATATATTAAAATAAATGAACGTTCTCAAAAATTCTTATGCTTAGATAAACATTATAACAGCTTTTACCACACAGCAACTAATATATGGAATAACTTAGATCATGAAATTCAAATAGAAAAGACTACAAGAAATTCAGAAAAAAATTGCGAAGATTCCTCTTTAATAGATAATGCATTGTTAACGACCATAACACACTACACTCATTCGAAAATTTTGTATAGCACACACACACACACACATTTATATTATGTATATTTTATTATTATTTTGTAAATACATGTAGTTGTAGTTTGTAGCTTTTTTCTGTTATTTACAGCAATAAATTTGCTTTGACTCTTATGTAAAAGTATCGAATTTTGCTGTTTCCAACTATTACGATTTCTTCTCAATTTTGTATAAAAAAAGCAAAGCATACCAAAGAACATAATTATTTATAATCAGTGATCAATTGTATTCCATACTTCTTGAATAAGATTTTACAGTAAAATTGTTCCTCACAGACTCAACAGATAATCACTAGGGCAACTAAGATTCGCTCTTTTCAAAGTGCTGTGCACGCCCTATATTGTTGCTCTTTAAGAATATTTTTCGCCCTTTTAAAAACGGATTTCAAGTTTCAAATCTATTCAATTTAACAGTCTTCATTGAAATTTTGATCTTTAGCCAAAATCTTCCGCGACTTATTGAATGTTCGTTCAACCTTAGCTTTCTGTAGTTTCGCAATTTTTGCCTGACTGAAATTAAAAGTTCCTTTAAGAATTGCTTTCAGGTCATTCATTTTTTTGAACTCTTTCGTTCAGATAAGAGCGTACTTCGTCGTCTTCATCCAATGATTCTTTGAAATCTTTAATGTAGGATACTGCTTGTTTAATTGTTGCATCATCTTCAATTTTTTTGATTAGCTCTGGAACTTTTTCGTATTGTAGGACTTCAACTAAATATTAGTTTGTTAGCATATTAACATCGTTCCAACTTTCGACAATTTGTTTGACTTCTTGGAAATATTCTGCATAATATTTGGCTGTCTCGATTCCAAGAGCCCCATCTGGTAAGTACTGGCTGAGGTCTAAGCATCCCTTCATTTTGAAACTGGGCTAGCCGTGTTCTATTCTTTACTGTCGCTAATTTTATTCTTGGGATTAGCTCGTCTATTGCTGGAAATTTTGCTCTTGCCCATTCGGGGAATTCTGCATTAAATGACCCAGACAAGTTGTCACATGCAATGTTTTTGCTGCAGATTATGCAATAGAGATTATTTCTTCTTCATTCGAATTCTCTTGGGAATTCACGAGCAAATGTTTCAGCTCGAAAGTCTTGTTTCCCCATACTCTGAAATCATAGAAAAGTAATGCACGAAAATCGAACGCTGAATCACTAACTAAATGAATGCTAAAACATGATAAACTACGTTAAATAGAATGTAGTGATGGGCTCCAGAACTAGCTGTATTTTCAATTTGCAAAGAAACACTATTAGTCTGTTGTGAGATTTAGCATATATTTTCGAAATCGATGTAGGCCCTGCTCATAGATCATATTTTATACGGTATTTTCAAACTGTTAATGAATCTATCCAAGAGCTTGGGCTTAAGTTGACTGATATATCAAAGCACTGTCTAAGAAGGAAAAATTTCAAAAATTGGAAGCTGATTGTTGAATATATTGTTGGATTCCATTATCATCGCTTGCATTAGATCAATTTGAAGCACAACTGGATTTTGGGAAAGTCAATCCAAACAAGATTTTGGTTGTTAGTATTACAAATGTTTGCTTGTAAAATTAGCTTTTACTTAAAGTGCATTTCTGTAACAAATATTAAACATTCCATATATGTTTTAGTTTGTGTATGTTTTTTGTATAGCTTGTGAAGAAAACTATCTGAAGAAAAATTAGCTCTTGATGTTCACGGAAGTACTACCTTGCATAAATAATGACAATGTTTGCGTTTTAAGATGACTAATCATAATTATTGGTAAAGAAATGCAGCTCCTGAATTTTTTAAAGAATTTTAGTTAAATTTTCAATATGTGATGATTTACCAAGCTGAACAGATTTTTTCTAGAAAAACTGCAGGTTTGTCATATAAGTATATGCACATTTTTAAAACCCCTCATCTAAACTAATCAAAAAACTTACCTCTAGAATTGACACGCCTTAATGCTAAGAACACAGCTTTCAGCACACTGATTGACGCAGATATGCATTAAGAGGTCAGAAGGCCGAAAATCATGTGACCCAATAATTGTTTTCTCTTCCTATTTCAACATTATTATTCTTATCATATGATATGAATAGTTACATGATTTTTTAATTTATGCATTTCCAGTCATTTTCAGAGTGGTTCAATTCATTTGACATTATGCATGTCATATTTGCATTTGTATTTTCTGAAAACCAACGAGATATAATTCTCTTGATATCCCCTCTTGCGCATTTGTTGTTTTCAACAGTAGCATGAAGTTGAATCCTAAGTGGAATTCAAAAACCTTTGACCATTTTTCAATTGCAAAAACGGTGATTTATTTACATGTCTTGGGTTGGAGTCATTTTGTTTGGGTCGTATTTACTACAAAATCAATTAATTTTCAGAGCAATTAAAAACAGATTTCCTTATTTGATTTCGAATAATTTATAAAATCTTTAAAGTTTTAGTTAGAACATGTACGCCAATGTTTAGTTTATATTTTTTTCATTTTATTTTTAATTGTTGATTATAAATTATATTTCTTTCAGTATGTCACGCCGATCGTCTCTAGCAGCAGAAGCATTGATTTTTAAGTTGCGCTATGAGGAACCAGATATTTTCAAGCAAATTGTGACAAGTATGTTAACATGTATTTTGGATTTACCTAATACGGCCTTGGAGGAATTGCTTTCTGATCCAGCAAAAGGTTCCAAATCTATTACATCACGTAAACTCCACTTTCGAACTGTGACAGAGCATTTTGCATCAACAATTCAACTTCTAGTCAATTATTTGTCAAATTGTGTTGAAACTGAAGGGCTCTTCCGAATATCAGGCAGTAAATCTCGAATAGAAACATTAAAAACAAATTTACAAGCAAAAAATTTGATAGATTTTGCTAAAAAAAGATTCTCTCCTCACGATGTGGCTGGGGCACTTAAGCAGTATTTGGGAGAACTTTCTGACTCTTTGTTGCCTTCAAATACTTATCAAGCACATTTAGCTGCTTCAGATTTAACATTCTCATGTGACGAAAACCAACCTAGTAATTCAGAGAAGACTGTGCGCTTAAAATATCAGCATGTAAAAGCTTGTCAACTATTGTTACTCCTTCTTCCTTATGATACATACATTGTTTTAAAACTAATTCTTGGTCTGCTAAGCAAAGTCAGTAAGCAACATCAAGTTAATAAAATGACTGCTTTGAATCTTTCTACGATATTTGCACCTCATCTTTTATGTCCACGAAGCATGAAACCTCGTGATATATGTTCAACAATTAAATGTGCTACTTATCAAATTCAGTTTTTCATTCAAAATTATGTAAGAATATTTACAGTTCCAATGGATCTGTATACGAAAATAGTTAATTATAATTTAGCCAAAGAACGGTTAAATGATTCTTCAGAAGCACTTACTTGTTCTGTTTTTAAGAAATTTGTACCTTCATTTGATAGTCCGAAGTCAACTACGCAATTTTCTAAGTCACCTTTAAAACCTTGCTCTGTTTTTAATGCACCTCAACCAGTAAAGCGAAAAAGAGATTCATCCCGAAAGGTAATTCGTAGAAAGTTAGCAGCAGTTATTAAAATCAATACTGCCAAAGATAACGAAAATCGTTGTCGTTGACGTTTATTTATTGATTACCAAATGTTTGATTGTCACTTGTATTTATTTTGCTATCTAATATTCCTTAACATGCCATTCAAATTTATTTTATAGTAGTTTTGTAAATTGTTAAATTATTAGCACAATATTTAAAAGTTAATATAGTTTCAGAAATATTTACTTTCTGTCAACGCATTCCGTGTTTTTGATAATTAACATGAAATTTTACGTTGTTCAATAAAACTTTATTCAGTAAATACATTATAACTAAACTAAACTCTGTCCCAGTTAATAAGTAAAGTTTTATATCAATAATTGGGGTTTTATTATAGCGTAAATACTATGGTTTTGGCTCGAATTAGATAGTAGGATCTTGTGCATATTATAAAAAAATGAAAATCAAAACTTGAAATTATACTCGTGTTTATATCATACTACCTCATTTTCCTAAAAAAAACGGTTTACTTATTAACTGGGACAGAGTTTAATATAATTGATAGTAACACTGCAATTCAAATAAAATACAATAGCTGAATATCTATTAAAAGTGCATTAATTTCTTTTGATAATGGCAATAATTGAGAAATATTGCAAATATTTTTATTTGACATAGCATTATTCTACCGTGTTTGTTTAACCCTATTTGACTCCATATTTTTAGACATAATTCAGAAACAGATTTTAAATAAGCTATCCTTGTATGACTTTTTCTAACCCTTCTATGACTTTTTCTAACTTGTTCTACAACTGTCGACGCAAAAATTATGCACATAGCGTCAAGGTTAAAGCGATTTAAAAAATGTTCAAGGAAAGCTGAAATTTCTTGAGTTTCGAAATACCGATTTTATATGTAAAGGCTATAAATGGAAACCAATGCATAATTTTCCATGCAAAATTATAATTAAAATTTTCTAACGTTATATTTTCATTATAGGCATTTCTCTTGATTCCTGTTTAGTAATATTTCCAACATTTTTGTGCCAATAATGAGAAATTAAGAAAATTTGCGCATAATTTACATATTAATTATGGTATCGCAAAATGGTTATGCCAATATATTCCTGACATGTCAAAGTATCTCCACGCCAAATTTGGTGTTGATTGGTTGAACTGTTTCCGAGATTGCAGGCATAACTGCTAAGAAAAAGCCCAGGAAAAATAGGGTTGTGTGATTACAAATAAAATTTGATCCCAATTGCTAAAAAATTTGAGGGGTTCGGAAATTAATAGTTCTACCATCGAAATGCAGAGATATGAGATGGAAGTTTCGTTTTCTTGAATTTAACTATGAAAAGTTGTGTTTTACTGACATGTACCTTGAATTTCTACATTGCAAATATTGATTAAATTTTTCTTAGTTTGCATCCACAATTTGAATTGCGAAGTCGACAACTTTATTAGAGTCAAATATACTAGTATTGTCTACATAGAATTATAAAACAACTAGTATGATTTCACATAGTTGACAAAATTATTAAGTAAATGTCCTGATTTATTGCCATACAACGCCTTTATTAATAAAAGTCCATAATTTTTTAATTTTTGGATCAATGATATGTTTGGTTGTGCAAATCATATTTGTTTCATTTTCCAAGGCTGCGATTTTCCAAACGAAGTAACCTACTACATTTTATAGAATGTTTTTAAGCCAACAAATATTAAATCTAAAGAACTCAATACAATTAATGAACGATACAAATTTGCAAAAACTAAAATCTCTAGAAAGGTTTTTCAAATCATTAATTCTCAAACTAAAGTTTATGTTAGATAGATCATGGATAGGATTTAAATTTTATAATAACGACTATACAACAAATCGAAATTAGTAAACTATCTGTAACCAGTGTTTTTTTTTCATTTTTGTTATTTATTTTTTTATTATACTTAGTAGTTAATGACGCTATTCATTTGAAATATCAGTTAAATATTGTAAAAAATTCAAATTGGTATAGATTATCTTATTTTATCGTTTTTTGGTGTTGTTACCAGCAACCTAAATTTGGTAGTCCAGGAAGTAATGTTGGAGGCACTGGCGTAGCTAAGGGGAGGCAATGCCCCCGCCAAAAGCAAAGCCTAGCCCCCCTCTTTTTGGAGCAGAATGAACATATTACTATTAATATTGTTTAGTTAAAAGATAAATATATATACACTAAATATTCGAAATGATTCTGCCCCTCCTGAATTTTTATTCTGTGTATGCTACTGGTTAGAGGGTCCATATGCCCACCTCGAATGTTTTTAAATTTGGCATTTGCTGGCCAATGCTTTGAAAAGACAAACATTAGTAGGAATGGCTGAGTCCATTTCATCGCACAACTTTGCTTCTGATTGGTCGAGAGTTGGTGACGTCACATGTCCCGTGACAGGCAATGAATATTGAAGAAAATGATTTAATTAGTGCCTCACCTACCTGACAAATGGACAGCTTGCTAATGTATTTTTAATTAGTGATTCATGACATTTATGAGATGATTGATTTTTGCAATGATTCATGTTAGAGCCAACTTACAAATGATTCATACACATATCACGATGGTTCAATTTAGTTTACATTCAAGGTGTGCTTTGCTATAGTGACATTACATGATTTTGGTAGCTAGTAGTGATAGAAGTCCAGGCCCCGTTCCAATGGGACACCCTGAAGTTCTCGTAACACTTAGCTGATTCACTGATATTGAAGGGTGTTTAATTGCTGACTCATTCACTTGACATTATTAACACTAATGAGTTTTTGACAACTGCTAATTGATTTGTGACACTTTTTTAATTGATTTTTCAAGTATGGTTACTTACATTTACAATGATTCATGTTGGGGACCCAATTTAGTTTACATTTGTGGTGTGTTTTGCTATAGTGATGTTACATGATTTTGGTTGGTATACCACACGTTATTTACACAACTTACACATATGTGTTTTATAATAACACACTTCAAAAAATTTCATATGCTTCAATTGATTAACCATTGCCATGCACAATGTTAATTTCATTTCCGGTATTATACTACATGTAAAGACTATGCACCGTTTTTGTTAATATACCTTGTTAACACATTATGTTTTTGATAATCAATTTTCTATAATTTCGATAGCTTGCAAGTACAGTGTTTAACTTGTTTTTCGCGAATTTTTTCAAAAAGTCTTCACTTTTGTTTCCAAAACACACTAGTTCATTTACAAAAACAACATTTTCATTTCTAAACAAGTAAACTATTTTAACCGATTTCGAAATAAATGTGGAAAATATTAAACAAAAACAGATTTGATAATAATAAAACGTTTAGAATTATTATAGACAATAGTAAAAAATGCATTGTCTAGTGTATGTGTTAAAAACAAAATTCGTCATTTTCTAAAACAAAAAACTAGATATTTAAATGAGCATGGTAAAGCTCACATTTTAAAAACTAGACAAAATACATGTATATTATACACATTCCACTTATAATGATGGTAAATTACACTATTAAATTTGTCTATTGTATTAGTGTATCATCGCCAATGTTGAAGTTGATGTGAGTTCATATATTGTCGTCAACCACCATC
The DNA here is from genome assembly GCA_900660155.1 of Hofstenia miamia. Classification (NCBI taxonomy): domain Eukaryota; kingdom Metazoa; phylum Xenacoelomorpha; order Acoela; family Hofsteniidae; genus Hofstenia; species Hofstenia miamia. The sequence goes on from CABFPE010000736.1 coordinate 253,332, forward strand.
TTCGTTTCCCATGCACAGATAATTTTTGATAAGGGTTGCTCATCTGATGGAGGTTATGAGAGTTGAGAATCACACAACGTCCAGCAAAATATATCTAATTGTGGTATAAGAGATATGCATCCACAAAATTTAATGGGGAATAAATATGTCATGCGCATATGCAAATAATAATCTAAGTCAAGATTTTTTTAGAGACTGTTTTGACATATTAAATAAATTAACACAGATTTTAAGTATTATTGTATTAATGAATAAAAGGGTAATATGGTCCGTGCATGTTTTAATTGACTTCCATGATTAACAGTGGTGTATTTCGATGTCTGTTTTTCCCATCATGCATAATACGTCCCATGCATGATTTAATTGCATTCCATGATTAACATTAGTGTAATTCAATGTCTGCTTTTTCCAGTTGTGCATAATATGCTAGAATCTGAGATAAATGGTTTTACTTCGTAAAATTTTGAGGGGAAATGGTTATAATTACCGATGCTTTCACCGCGAGCAGTTGGTCCTTGCGAGCGCGCTGTGCTTACCATGCTTAATGCTACCTCGCTCATTGCGTTACCTGAAGAGGAGTTAACCAAAAGTAAATTATTAGCTCCTCTCAAGAATCTCGGCAGAGATGAACTAATTATCCTGTTCAACATGCTGTCAGCCATCAAAGAAACTCCTTCTGAATCCACCAACAAAACTACTCAAGTAACTCCAGAAATAAATCATGTGCCGTCTCAAACACAAAAGAAGATACAACGCCCAAAACACTTGAGAGCAGAAGCTGAATTTCTTGCCATCGGATCATCAATGTACCGTCATCTGAAAGCTCCGGGCTTACTAAGAACTGCTACATGTGTTCATTCATATCCGGGAGCCACCATTGAA
>CABFPE010000736.1:274849-287219 GCA_900660155.1 Hofstenia miamia
ATAAATAATAGCCTGTAGTTGCCAGGCATTTGTGCTAACCAAGTATCATCACAGTGTTGTAAATTATAGGTGCATGTACATGTTGAACATTGAATGAGAGATTTATTATTTCCTTAGCCATAACTATATTCATAACCTAATGAGTCCACAATTTGGGCTGGGAAGATCTGTTGATCGCCAGGAGCTATGTGTCGCCCTGTGCCTTGAGAAAGCACTCCCAAATTGTCGCCAAACTTAAGCAGTTATTTTCATAATCAAAAAATACTAAAAAGTAACAGAGAGAAAAGTAAACAGTAATTGAGGCTAGATAAAATCTATTGACCTTTCTCAACAGTGTTTCTCAATTTATACACTTTCAAAATAATAATAAATAACTACCTGTCTTAGTTTACAATCACAGTTAATCATTAGCTATTCATGTTATTGTTTTCCCTCACAAATCAAATTCAATTTGAGCAACACGTTTAGCACCATCAAGGGGACATATTTAGCTTTCGTAAACTTAAGCTAGAAATAACTTTTACGTCATCATGACGTTACTACAAAATAGATAATAATCAATAATAATCACGAACGTTTCCCCAAGTGACTCTACACGCCCCCCTTGCTCAAATTAATTTTGCGGCAATAGGTGGAGAGTAGGACCTGAGACTATACATTGAGTGGCCATCACCATTTCCATTGCTAGTTCACCTTCCCATTGTTCACGTGAAAACTGCATTGGTTGCTGATGGGACAATTTCTTCTTAAGTTGTTTAAACGACGGGTAAAGGTATCATGAAATCTTTCATAAAGGCGGAATCCTTTCAGAGCAATCATTAGGGTCATCAAGGCGTCTGTATCAGATGTATGGGCATCCTCAGGCCAAATCTGAGTGTCGGGATAAAAATGTTCAAATACATCTTGCAGCAACCCCATCCGGGTTGCATGATCCATGAATAGGGAGCAGAACTCTTGTACCTGACTTAAAGTCATCTCATCAGGGTCGGAAACATCAGTGTGGAGCATTGTGATTATTTCAATTCATTTTGTTACATCGTAATATCTTGTGGTCGTTTCTACATTGTTGATCCACATAAGGTCTCCGGCAGCTTGAAAAAGAATTAACACTCAGGGATCAGTAGTCCATACAGTTTCGTGGATCTTCCTCAATTGCTCACTAATTGCAGCTCCTCTATTAAACACATCACAAATCGTTAACTTTCTGTCTATAAAAATTCTCTCTTTGTTATCCCTGGCTAGTAATTTTCCATGTGCCGACTTGTACTCTTCGGATTTGATTAGTTTACTTGCTTCAGCAACCGTACTCATGTAATTCAATTTATCAGGAAGGTGGATGGATGCTTTCTTCTTGTTCTTTTTCACTCGCCATTTCGGCTGAATCAACAGAGTCTCCACACAGGGAGGTGGAATGCATAGAAAATTTTCTTTCTGAATGTTTTTTTCTAAATCTGCAAACTGACACTTGGTTTGTAAACTAGCAGTTCCGATCATAACAGGATAATTGATCTGCACATGCTTGATTGTGTCCCAAAATTGATTCCTTAATCCGTGTTTACGCAATTCCTCGATTTGTTTGTTAGAAATCTTCACTCAAGCAGTAGTGCATTCTACGTCCAGAGCTACTTGTCGCCCTGGAGATTGTAGAATGACCAGTTCCTCTTTCGAAAACATTTTGGTTAAACACCATTTCATCATCCTGAGCATGTCCTTTTCAGTATTTTCCACTAGCACTCTCCTTTGAGTCAGCAATCCTTTATCAAACTCAGACGGGTCGTGCTCTATCATGAGAATCCTTTTGTTTTCAGTGATTGACCATTGAGGTGTAGGCTGAGGCGATCCGCCAAATTTCTCCAGATTCACTTTCTCAATGAGGTCTCGGATGTGGGGAGATAATTGAACTGAGGATGTAGCCAATAATTCTTCTTCTCTGAAAAACTGTTCTGGAGTCTTCATGACTTGTTCAAATATAGTGATAGGAATTATTTTCCCTTCTTTCTTAACCTGTCTAGCAGATTCCGCGAATTGTCCATAGCCACACTCTGGGTAAGATATTCGGTTCTTTTCTATCACCTCATTCGTTCTTATTAACTCCAAGAATGTCTTCGTGGATCCAGGTTGTCGTTCAATTAATCTCTTAGTGCTTAATGGAGCATTCTCTAGGGAAAATATGGCGAACTTAGTTTCAGCAGTGGCACCCCACATGTACTTCTTCATCGTTTCAGAAAAAATATTAATGTCTGACAGACAGATTCCCAACCTGTTGCTAATCAAGATAATCAACATCTTTCCTGTTATGCTGCTTGCCCCCACCAGTTGGGCATAATATTTTTTGTAGTGATCCATAGCTCATTTGGTTTTGCATGGTGATGATGGTGGCGCACATTTGTGTAACAACCAGTTTTTTACATTCCATGCGAGTGGACAGATAGCTATTTTGTGATCTACCATTTTTGACAGGATGTTACATTTATTTTGGTAGATCAGTAAAATGATGTTGGAGTCTCTCGTAAGATAGATAGCCATAATCCAGATTGCACCTCTAGCATAAATATCAGGTACTCTGTCTTCTGAAAATAACAGCAATTTAAAATTTTTTTGATCCTGAATATCATAAGAAAATTTGATTTCCCTTAGAACTCTTTCAACAGACTGATGGTATTGGGAACTAGGACTTTTGATTCGTATATTGGGCCAATTGGACTTGGGTTTTTTGTGGCTTTAATGTCTGTCCATATGGCTTGAATTTCTTGTAAAGTTTCAACGCTTTGAGCGAAAGCAAAACTGACCCTCATATTTGTTACAGTGTGTATGGTGTTCATGCTCAGCAATTTGAGAGTTTGAGCCTGCAATATCATATCAATAATGAGTTTTTTATCAACAGCTAATTTATGTGACGGAATTTTCTCGCATAACATAAGATCTGTGAATAATAGTTTGGTGACTGAGGGCATCTGGGAGTTCTGCAGTGATATTTGGCTGTAGTGAGATCGATAAAGAATAATGAAATTTTCCATCCTGTAATGAAGGCTTTCTATTGTCTCGGGGATATTTTCTTCATGTTCTTCACGTAGCACTATTACCAGTCTTATTCCCTCAACTTTTGCTATCCTATATGCAATTTCTATTTGTTCCATTATGTGTTCATCTTGCACTTCATGAACTCTCAGAAAGTAAATTACTAACAGGTTTGGGAAATCAATGTTGACGCATTCAAAGCTTCTAATGGTACTTCCACTGTTTACAAACTTGCAGAGGTTGTATATGGAAAAATCTTCATCAAAAGAAATATGTACTGTGCTTCTCCAATATAACCGGCTAATTCCTTCAAGCATGCCTGAATCATAACAAATTATGGAATTTATTGGAGGACGTTTTTCTGCATCAATTATAAAGGGTATTATATCGATTGAACAACCTAGCTTTTTGGTGTTGTATGTCCACCATAATTGGTTTTGAGTAGCCTCTGAAATATCATCTCAAATGTAATTTACTGCTTGATGTGGAGCTATGAAATAGGGGTGCAGTGTGTCTGCCCTGACTCTGGACATCCTCTTCTTGCGATCTTCATTCTTCCTAGAGCAGACTGTTGAAGTAACGGAACTAGTAGAGGTAGGGGGGCTATCAAATCACTCATTGGGGAGGTATTTACATTTTGTAATGCACTAAAAGGGGTACGTAAATTGGGCTTAGTTAAAGTTTTAGAAGTTTGTGTTGCCAGCTCTGCTCGCATGCGTGGAAGTACGTGTCCCCCCACAGAGTAGCGAGATGAGGACGGCGTTGATGCTTTCTCCTCTCCTAAGCGTGGAGCTACTTGTCACCCACACAGTATAGGACTCTCCTCAGCACCTTTGTGTCGTCCTCGTTTGTTTTCACGTGCCTCATCAAGCGAAGATCCAGGTCTCCCACGCTTTGATGAGGATGATTGACCGCTAACCTCCATCATTCTCCTTCTCACTCTTCGACGGGATGGAGGAGCTGGCGACTCTCATTTGTTCTTCCCTATCAGTGTCATTCCTAAACGTATCTATGAGGTTAAGATCCCAAATGTTGGGATTTAATGTTTGATTCTCTCTGGCTCGCCTTGAAGGCAAAACTCGTGAGCCAGCATTATCTATTATAGCATGTTCAAAATCAGTATCATAAAAGTCTTCCTCAGCAAACTCAGTTAAATTATCATAAGTTGCAAATTCATCAATACCATTATCAACTAATGTAAATTCATTATTATCGTCAATGATGACGTTATCAATATCTTTAATCAATCATTTTAGCCTCTGAAAGTGCATGGTTTTTCCATTATTTAATGTGTATGTGTTGTGGTTGAGCACCTTCTCCACGGTAAATGCCAATTATTAACTAATGTTCGTACCTGATTGTGATCAGTTGTGATACGAGGTAGATAGGCAAATACTTTGTCTCCTTATTTATGCGCTTCACCGTACAATTTTTTATTAAACGTTCTTTTTTGTCGTATACAAGATTGATTAGTGTTGTGACAAATAGTTAAGTGAATCTGTTGCATATCATGTAACAACTGATCAACATATTTTTCTTAGGTGGTTTCCGAAAAATGTGGATACATCATTGATAATGAGGTTAATGCTTCACAGCCGAACATGGCTTTAAATGGACTAACCCCAGTTGTAGAATGGACTGAGGTATTGTAAAAAAATTCGATACATTCTATCACCCGGCGCCAATCCTTTCCTGCAGCTCGTGATAATGCCACTCTAATTAGTTTTATTAAAGTTTGGTTTAGTCGTTCCACTAAGCCATTGGCTTGAGGGTGATATGCGGTGGTGAAATCATGTAATATTTCTAATTCAGACATAAGGGTTTTCATCAAATTACTTTCAAATTGTGGGCCATGATCTGAAATTAGTCGAGACATAGGACCGTACTTTAAAATCCATTCTTTCACTATTTTATCAGCTACCTTCTCAGCGTGTGTACTATCCATGGGAATTATCCTAGCATATTTGGTAAAGTGGTCTACGAGTACTAAAAGGTGTTGAAATCCATCGCTGTCACGGGATAATTGTTCCAAGTCCATATGTACGATCTCATTTGGACTAGTGGCTGTGCGACACTCCAATTCAGCCCTCTGTTCCAGGAAATGAGAGGAGTTATTTAGTAAACACTTCCCACATTTGTCTATTACATCCTGCACTATTGCTCGAATCCCAATAGTAACATAACGAGAGTTAAATGTCTTCTTGGTTTGGATGATCCCTAAATGACCCCGTTCATGAACCCTCCTTACCAAGTCTCTTTTGAAATATTCTGGAATAGCAAGGCGATTATTACGACTCTTTGCATATAGTAGTCCTTTTTCTGTCATTTTCCAGTTGTAGCGATTGTAATATCTAATAGCAGTTGGTGAGAGGGGATGGAAGGGGTCCTTCATCCATTTCATAATATCAGAGAGTGTGAGATCATTTTGCTGATGTTTAGTAATCTCTTCCTCAGATATTTCTTCGCGAATTAAGATTGGTAGAATTTCTTTGCCGTTCTGATCAGCATTTATTTCGGGAATTAATTCATATTCTGTGTGTGGTATAAATGCAAATGGGATCTTCTCTCCAGATGGCTTTTTTAAATCCTGTTCATAGCTTGGCAAAGCTGTCCAGTAGTCAGCGTTCAAGTGCAAACGTCCAGGGCAGTGTTTTATTGAGAAGGAGAAATCGTTCAAGTATTCAATCCATCTGGTGACTATGTTGGACTTATCCCCTGAAAATTTCTTGAGCCAGGCTAGTGCACTGTTATCTGTGCGTACAATGAACTTTCTGCTTAAGATGAAATATCGGAATTTTTTGAGTGACTCCACTAGTGCTAGCATCTCGCATTTGGTTGCACCGTAATTCTTTTCAGCAGCTCGTAGTTTTCTACTAAAATATTGCACTGGGCTTTTGATTCCGTTTATCTCCTGGCTGAGTACGCCACTGATGGCTACAGTGCTTGCGTCGCAGTCCACGATAAAGTCTTTGTTGTAGTCTGGGGTGTTTAGAGAAGGTATTTTTTGTAACTCGACTTTGATCCCTTCTAAAGCTTCCTGTTCAGTCCAGGTCCATTTGAACTCATGAGATTTCTTGAGTAGTTGAGTTATAGATTTTGTTTTCTCAGCCAAATCGGGGATAAACATTCCGTAGTAATTTAGAAATCCCATTAACCTCTGCACATCTTTTCGGCTCCGGGGTGTCTCAATTTTTTCTAGAAATTGCTTGGCATTGGTTTTTATTGAGATTCTTCCGTGTTCTATCACTCTGCCAAGGAAAGTAACTTTGATTTGCGCCAGAGAGCATTTATTTCCATTCACCTTAAGTCTGGCTTTCTGCAACAGTTCCAAAGTCCGGTTCAATTTTTCAAGATGTTTGTCAAAATTATTACTCGTGACAAGAATGTCATCAATATATGCCAAAATGCTGGGTTTGAGAATGTTGGACTTGTTGGTTAAAACTTTGGTCACATAATGCTGAAAAGTTGCAGGGGCATTACATAAGCTGAAAGCCATATATTTCCATTCATATAGGCCATATGGTGTAATGAATGCGGTCTTCTGAATGTTGGACTGCCGCATTGGCACCTGCCAGTAAGCTTTGCAGAGATCCAGGCAGGAGAAAAACTTATATTTACTAGCATCATATAACAGGTCTTTGATTAGAGGCAGCAGATAAGCGTCTTTGATCGTGATATCATTTAATTTTCGAAAATCAATACATAGCCTGTATTTTTCCCCTTGTCCAATAAACACTGTGGGGGCAGCATAGGGACTGTTGCTTCCCTGAATTATCCCACTCTCAATTAGATCCTTTAGAATTTTCTCATATTCTAATTTGAGGTTTTCTGGAATCCTGCAAACAGGTAATCGAATTGGCTTATCCTGCTTCACCTTGATAGCGTGTTCTTCACTGATGGCTTGCCCCATGCTTATTGTCCTGTAATTAAAAACTTCGCTTTTGCTTTGAAGTATTGAAATGAGTGACCTTTTATCTGTATTGTTTAGATGTGGGTGGGTTTCGTGGTTTACCGTAGGGATCTTAACACTGGATAACTCTTCTAGATTGTGGACTTCAGCATTCTTGACCCTAACTGGCACTCTGATGATTTGTAGATTGGATTTTTTAAATCGTATTGGGTGCATTGACCCATTAAGGATAGTGACATAAGTTTTTCCTGAAATTACCTTGCAGAGATCAGGCGAAAAGGAGATACCCTTAATATATCTGCCTCTTTGTCCCACTATCATCACGTCTCCATTTGTCTCTGACTCTGAGAACACGGCAATTCGAGTCCAGTGCTTCGCTTCCAAGTAGACAGAATCAGATAGATTGAATACAACTTCCTGTTCAGGAATAGTGGCTAACTGAGTGGCGTCTTGATCTTTGATGGATATCATGTTGTTTTTATAATCGATCACGCATGCACTCCTCTCAAGGAAGTCATTACCAAGAATCAAATCGTAGGGCAGTTTATGGTTAGCTGTATCGATGACAATGAGGTCGACTTCAAACTGTTCAGCGTGAATCTTTAGCACAGCATTTCGTAATTTCCCTTTCAGTGAAATTGAGTTTCCCAATGCATCAATGAGTTTCAGATCAGATGATGGATTTAATGAATCACGGGTGAAGCAAATGTCTTTACAGCATTCGTCGCTTATGATTGAAGCTGCAGCCCCAGTGTCTATAGTGGCATTAATAATTCGTCCATTCATTTCCACAGGAATTAGGTTTTTCCTTATCAAATTAATGATAACCAGTACGTCCTGTGCACGGTTTGAAGGAGTCGGCACTCCAATTAATTTAAATGTGGGGACTTGTTCTCTGTCAGATCGACTAACAAGGTATCAAAAAACAGACGTAACAAGATCATGATCATCCACCAAGAAACCCTCACCTTCAGCAACAATTTGGATTTTCGCCTTACAATTAGATTTAAAATGTCCTTTCTCACCACATTGAAAACACCTTACTGACGCCATGTCAAAGTCTTTCTTCAAGACCATTTTCTTAGATTCATGTCTTACGGTTGTTCCAGATAGTTCATGTAGATCTTTATCAATTCTGGTAGAGTTATAAATCATGTAGACAACACTAATTGCCTTTTGTATAATCTCATGTAAGCTCTCCTCTGGGTCGCATTTCATCTCCAAGCGGCTCTGAATTGAAGGGGGAAAACCTCTGCAAATATAGGAGAATAAATCATGCCGAGAATATTCGGGAGACAAGCTACTTAATCGGAAAAGTCTCTCAACTTGCGTAATATAATTACGAATATCATCCCCTCTCTTAAAAGACATATCGCAGAGCAGAGTCTTGTATTGGTGTTTTATGTGAGGGGCTTTGTAGTGATCCTCAAAAAATCCAACTAGCAGTTGATAATCGGTCTTTATATTCCTATCCAACATCATGTATTGATTGTACGCTAACCCACTTAAATATAGTGGGAATTGTGATACAGTGTCTTCCTGAGATGTTTTATACTGTTTCATATGAAGCTCGAACAGGAAAAACCATTCCTCAAAGGATTGTGCAACTGAGTTGATCTGTCCAGTGAATTTAGGTAAAACTGAATGCTTACTATGCACCAGTATTTGTCCAGGAGTCTCAACAGGAAGAATCAAACTACGAAAACAAGGTTGCTTATCTGAGGTGGTACCATTTACTGGGCTCATTGCATCAGTAATATGTTCTTTTGCAGTAGTTACTGTGGTGGAAACACAAGGAGGCTGTGAGTGGACAGGAGTAGTGAAGTCTCTTGAAGGGGTAACAGCAGTAACAAGAGATGCTTGAGTGAACACAAGATTAGACGGCAAAAAAGAAGTGCTGCAAGATGACCCTGAAGTGGGTGGAATCGTCACCCTGTTTTCATCACATGTTGAGGGCATGAGTGCACTCAGGCAAGCAGGGGTTGAATTTCTACCTTCTCCAGATCAAATCATCTGTGCAAGTTGATCAGTGATCCTCTCGGCCCAATCCCCTAAAGCTTCGTGTAGTGTGGCATGAGTAACAAATTCGCCAACAGGAACCTTTAAGAGATTATCTTCTTCTGACTTAGCCATCTGGGTCTTTAACTCATGAATTTGCAACTCCAATGCGACAGTAGACTCGAGCATTTGCCTTTCCATTTTCTGATATGCAACATGTTGAGTGTTGAGCTCGGCTTGGAGAGATTCAATTTGACGCTCACTATCCATTCTCATAGCTACTTGCTGTGATAATGCATCTTTCAAGTGCTCAATCTCCATTTGTTGAGTATCAGAGTGTGGCAAAGAATTCATCACATTATCAACACAATTCAAGGGACGGAATGGAATGGGAGGAGCATTCTGCGTATTCAATACTCTGCGAAGCCTTCGCTGGACATCAGGGCTGCTAGTACCCTCACGTGGGTAGGGACTGGTTGATGCAAGATGATCAAGATGATCGCGAGTTTGACTCATTTGAGTAGGAGAAGTCAAAGGACAGAAGTTTAACAATGATCCAACAGTGCAAGGGGCAACGTCCTGGTTGCCAACACTTACACAGGGGACACTCCATTCCGGAGGAGTCCCAAAAGTAGGAGAAAAAGTAACTGTACGATTTGAATCCATTACTTATAAAGCAAATAACAAGAAATAAGAACTATGCTAACTGACAGTTGGGAGCACTTCCCAACCACAGAAGAAACACACAACTCATGAAAATCACAGGATCCAAACCCAATTGTGAGATACATCTGGTGAAATGGCGGCAATTGGTATTAAATATAACACATAAATCACTGAGACAAAAAGCGGAATTGTAAAGAGTAAAAACACACACACAAACTGAGCAGAACACTTAAAAATTGTTGTTGCCTTCCCAATGGAAAGAAAAAGGATCTGTATACATCAGTTGGTAGATTTGCACTGAAATCCAATTGCCATCAGGGGAAACAACTATCCCAGCTGACAAGCACCAGAACTCAAACAAAACCAAATCCAGACCATTGAAAGAGACAACCAAGAATATGTTGTTATCACGTCAGCATCCTGTCACAGTCGCCATGTAGAATCATGGGCTGTAATTATACTAGAAAACTATTTGACTCTGCAGAAGGTTTAGCATAGAAATATAACAGCCCTGATTCTGGGAAAAGCAGATAAAGAGAAAACAATACTAATATAAACATTGGTAATTCATCCAAGTAATCAATACTTTAGGTAACTCCAAGATGACCAACTCACATGGCTTCCAGCCGAAGTGAAGTCTTCAGGAACAGTTTAGTGCTCAACTTAGTGCATGGTGCTACCCTATTTGTCTCACTTATTAATTTCTATCTCATACACAAAATAAACATCTCATTTTCATTGTTAGTTCTCAGCTCACTAAATAATAGTCTGTAATTGCCAGACATTTGTGTTAGCCAATGGCATGGTATCATCACAGTGTCATAAAATATAAGTGCATGTACGTGTTGAATATTGAGCAAGAGATTTATTATTTCCTTAGCAATAACCATATTCATAACCTAATGAGTCCACAATTTGGGCTGGGAAGATCTGTTGATCGCCAGGAGCTACGTGTTGCCCTGTGCCTTGAGAAAGCACTCCCAAATTGTCGCCGAACTTAAGCAGTTATTTTCATAATCAAAAAATACTAAAAAGTAACGGAGAGAAAAGTAAACAGTAATTGAGGCTAGATAAAATCTATTGACCTTTCTCAACAGTGTTTCTCAATTTATACACTTTCAAAATAATAATAAATAACTACCTGTCTTAGTTTACAATCACAGTTAATCATTAGCTATTCATGTTATTGTTTTCCCTCGCAAATCAAATTCAATTTGAGCAACACGTTTAGCACCATTGAGGGGACATAATTAGCTTTCGTAAACTTAAGCTTGAAATAACTTTTACATCATCATGACGTTAATACAAAATAGATAATAATCAATAATAATCACGAAAATTTCCGAGTGACTCTCTACATTATCTCCAATAAAGTCAATGTGTGTTTTCTCCCAACATCAAATTAGTTGTTACATGTTGTGAAGAATTTGCTATTTTTAATAATATGAAAGAAGAAATTCTCTTTTACAGTTTTTGCTACTATTTTTTCGTTTGTAATTTAGTTTCTTACACATTTGCATTGATAATATATGCAGTATTTTCATTTGGAAATCAACTGTCTCTACGAAATTTTTATTGATGTTACTAATATTTAACATTTATAGCAATCAATTTCCAACTAAAAATTGTTATTGTATAATATTAAAAATTGAAATGTAAAAAAACTTACCAGCATTGGAGAAAGTCAGCCATCCTCAACTAAATCTCCATAAAAACTGAATAATGCATTACATTTTGCAACTCTTAAAAATAATAATTATAGATATATTTAATATAAAGCACAAATGTATAGAGTTTACACAAACACTCCAAACTTCAAATGAAAAAAATTTAATTTTCCGCCATTTCTTAATTCTGTATGAATATCCAGCTTGATATACAATCTTCTGGTTCCTGTGAATTATATTATTTGACTTTTTCACTATAAAAATTCACATTTATTCTATTGATATATGATTGTGACGCAGGTTTATACATTGGATTTTGTTTCTCATGATGAATAATTGGCTGGTGCTTGATTTTACAGAATATCTCAGCATCAAGGACATTTGTCTGATAAGGGTAATTGTGTGTGTACAACAAATTGAAGTTCTACAATATTGATGTATACCATTAAAACATGATTTCCAGAAAATATGTCATGTTCATAGCTTGCATTGTTGATTGTGTTTGGATATATAATTCCATTAAAATCCTAGCATATTTCCAAATTTTAACAAAATTAGTATGATATTTGTTATTGAAATTATAACAAGATTTATGTTGCCAAATAAATTACCACACAATCTTTGTAAAAATTGAATAATTCTTCTGTTTCACTCAAGAATTTTGCTGTTTTTTCAATAAACATATAATTCCATTGCAAAAATTTTCCATTAACATTCTTTTTTGCAATGAATGGTTTACATACTATTAGGTTTTTGTTGTTTTAGCAAATTATTGATGTGTTACAAGATATAATGATCAGATGCACACCCACACTCCCTAGTAATTATTGAATTTATATCTTTACATATTGGCTTGAATATATCTGATATAGTGTAGAGTTGCTCAGGGAATTTTGTGCTTTTTATATCTTTTGATTTCGATTTAATTCCACTGTATTTTGACGTCACTATGACGTTTCAAGTTATTTTCGAGATTAGTTTTGTTGCTACTAGTTTTGTGTCCCCTCGTCGGTGCTTTTGTTTTGCTCAAATTTAATTTACAAGGGAAAATGATTACGAGCATGTTAAACTACGTTGAATATCAATTATTGTAAACAAAGGCAGGTAAAAT
>CABFPE010000736.1:288219-303504 GCA_900660155.1 Hofstenia miamia
CTAACACCTGAGAGAACAGTTTGTAATACATCTCTAACAGTAAGTCCAGCCTTATCTTTTAAAGGAATTATCCATCCATACTTTGAAAATGCGACTATAATCATCAATAAATATTTATAACTCTTATTCCACCTGCTAATTTTTGACATGCACATAGTTACATTTCACTTTCAGGAATTTGTATCTCATCAAAAAATCATTATAATATGTTACATTTAAAAAATGATGTATACTATACAATAATTATTACCTTTGTACATTTTAGAGGCAAATATGTTTTTAGAAGTGCTGGGATTTTGTCTAGCAAATTGACTTTATTTACTTTACCAAAAGAAGCATGGCCTCCAAGAACAATTATATTTACAGTAGTTTGTGAAAAATCAAATATGTGTTTGTCCCAATTACTAAATTTGGTGTATTGTCAGTACACAATTCAGTGATAGAAGAAACATTTGTTTCCTTAAATAATATATATTTTGACACCACTGATTTGTCTTGGAATGACATTGAATTAAATAGTAGTACAGACAGCAGTCATATTATTAAAGGAATGGAATTTGATACTGAATTTATAATTCAGTGTGATATTTCACATTAGAATGGTCCATTTTGGCTGATTGCAAGTGATGCAACAACTATAAAATGTATTCATTTGCAAAATTTGACATATTTCCTTCCTAGGACAAATTATTGAAATTAATTTTTTTTCTAATCTCCTATATAGAAATTGAGTGAAAGATTTCAAATTGTAAGTGAACCAATTATACTGAAAACAGTAAATAATACCAAGACAGGAGAAAATGAAATAACTTATGGAATGTAATTAATGAGTTGTTTTAATGAAAAAAGGAAATGTGAATTCACCATTCCAAAAGAAGTTATAAAATATGTAATATATAACTTTAAAATACAAAAATTTAATTAATCTAAGTTAAATCCTGTGATTCTCAAGTCTTGTTTAGCTTACCAACGTCTTTATATGGTTAATTTTGAGAAGAACATTTCTATAAGTGATATATTAGATAAATTCAACCATGAATTTGGTTTGATTGGTCCAGGAGAAGGATGTTTAACAAACCTATTTGAATATTTATTTTGAACTATTCAATGTTGTCATACACATTCAATCCTCCATGACAGCTATGGTTGATTTTACAATGAATATGGATTGGGTAGGGGCTATTGTTATGCCATTAACAGNTCCTCCATGACAGCTATGGTTGATTTTACAATGAATATGGATTGGGTAGGGGCTATTGTTATGCTATTAAAATACTTGTAATTTCTTAAAGAAAATCCCTTTGTTAGGACATCTGACAGATTTTATGTTTTGCTTAAGAAATAGGGTGTAATGGGGATGTCTGGTGCATCATTTAAAATTGGGAATAATTGAATAATTATTTATATGGGTATGGCTGCAGTTTTTTTACCTCTCGCTGTAAAATCCTGAATTTCTAAAAAACGCCTTTTTCTTATCAAAATCAATAGAAAAGTGTAAAAACTTATTAAAAATAATCACTTTTAGGAAACTGCATATATACATACAAACTTATAAAATACCATCACCACATGCTAAATTTCAGTAATAATAATAATAATGATGATGCATTGAAAGAATTTTGAAATGATCCAAATACAGGTGATTTTTTACATGATAAGATTTACACTGGCACTGTTTCAATGTCATGTAAAGAATTCAGGGATTATTTACAAACACCTAATAAAAGACTGTCAAAACCTGTGTGATATTTTAAAGGATATTGCCACAATCCCTGACCACCTGATTAAAAACAAAAACGTTTTCAAAAATGTAAATACAAAGCAACTGCTATTATAGAACTAGTTTGAAATATGGATAAGCACTTGCATCAACTGTACACTTTGTTAAAATCATCAGCAAATTTTGGTGGAATTAATAAACTATATCATAAAGCTAAATTGAAATTTCCGAAAATTACCTTGCAAAATGTGAAAAACTTTCTCAAAACCAGTGATGTATATACAACACACAAGAGAGCTGTGAGGAAATTTACCTGTCAACATGTTATTGCACTTGGAATTGATGAAATTTGGACTATGGACTTAGCAGTGGTTTCAATCTCTAGCTTCGTACAATAGAGGAATAAAATACTTACTTGTTTGTTATGATAATTTATCTAAAAAATTCTGTGTACAACCTTTGTGAAATACATTGTGATGGCTAGGATCATCATCTCTTGTGTTAGCAGATTATAGTTGGAGGTTGGTGGTGGAGTTGTACATAACTCATCAAACAGATTGCCAAGAGAACCAGATGCTAATGTTTCAACAGACATTACCATAAGAAAAACTAATTTGTGTAGAATCAAAATAATTATTGTATCTGACGATTTGGGTGAATATATAAATTGAGTTGTTTAATCAGTAAGCACATAATGACATCACTAAAACACCCATGCCAATATCTACAGCCCAGCAGATGTCAAAGGTCTCTGTCTAGACCAATCAGAAAAAAGTGGAATGAAATGGACCCCACCTTTCAATCAATTTAATTTTTTAAAAAAAGTTTTTATTTTTGTAATTGACATGTGTTGTCTGTGAAATTTATTTAATGCCCTCAATATTAAAAAATTAATTGTTTGAAAATAATTATTAATTATGACTTTTACTGAAGAAATTTAGCATTAAAATGTAATTCCAAAAACATATATGAATAAAAAAATTGGTTACATTTTGAACATTAGACTGCAAACAAATGTGTTTGCCAACAAATATTACAACAAAACAGAACATATTCCAATGACATCAGAGATTGAATGACCCCCCAATGTACACAATTACACCATAGCTATGCTCGCCAGGGTCAAAAGTATAGTGTACTGCATAATGGACTCAGCCCTTACTACTGATAGTTTCACCTGCAGTCCAATTGTAAAAAGATTAATTCTTTTCTTAAGAAAGTTCAATATTTTCTTGTTGGTTAATTTGAAGCTTCCACTGACAGTTTTATATTTAATTATGAAACAATACATGTACTCAGAGTTCTGTGGTGGTCGCCATGTGGCATTGGTGAGAAATCAGCATGCATTCCTACTATTCGATCTTATTGAGAATTTCAAACTGATGCATGGATTGACTGATGCTACACATAATTATTCAACTCCCTGCTATTTTACCCTTTCCTAATAAAAGTTAAAAGTACATGGGAGATCATGTTAGGAAAGGTTGGCCAAACTTGGGCCAACCCAATGCAGATAACCTTTTAGAAGAGTTGCATAAGACTGAATCCCTTATTAGATTAAGAGTAAAGAAGCCCTAACTCTTGGGTACAACTGGTAAACCTAAGTGCTAAGTAAAATAACCTATGCTCAGTGCATTCCTCACCTCATGCAATTTACATGAAAGCATTAATAATAATTTTAATAATGAATGACAGCAGTATGAAGGTCCTAACTGTATACCTAACCTAAGTTAAAGATAATTCCAATCAACGCATTCCCTGTATGGGTACCCCTTAACTACACAGTTGAAAATTAGAAAAACATAATTTAAAGTAGTAAACAGGGCTGAGAATTAATCACACAAAAATGATTCTGATTGTTTAAGAGCTCATGACGTCACATATCACATGACAGACCATGAATATTGGAGGAGGCTGGTTTAATTAGTGAGTCATTCTACTTGACAAATGTTTTTGACAGCTCAATAATGGATTTTCAGTGATGTTTTTGAAATTTTTAAGTGTATCAACTAATGGATTTTCAAGTAGCTAGTTTAGTGATTTGTGACACTTTTTTTAATTGATTTTTGTGGTGATTCATTTTCATGTTGGGAGCTATTTAGTCTACATTCTCATGTTTTGATATAATGATTAATTTATATGGCTAATGTTTTCTGTTAATATACACAGCTATATCACATGTTACACACACTTGCATACATTACATTGCATTTGTGATTATGCATTGTTGGCTAATTTCACATTTTGTCAGATATGCACACATGCACATCTGTTAATATTACAGACTAATTTTCCATGTTTTTCAATTACATGTAAAGAATACACAAGGCAATGTCAATACAAACTGCTATCATGCTTACCATATCATGTTTTCCTTAATTTCAATAGTTTCAAGTACAATGTTTAACTTGCTTTTTGTGAATTTTCAAAAAAAACTGCATTTCATTTTTTTTTGTTAATATACCTTGTTAATGCATTTATCATATCATGTTTTTTTCCAAACAATGATTAATTTTCATAAAGTTCCATGTATTTCCATTGGCTGGTCAATCTATATTCACCTCATTTCATCAGATAAAATCATTATTTTTCTTCTATGCAATTTTGTCTCTCACTTTTGGCAATATCTGTTGAAACTCTACCATTAGGCTCATTGGACAGCCTATTTGATGAACTATGCAGAACCCTGCTGCCATCACATAGTTATAACCCACTAACACAGGAGATGATGTCCCCACCACTGCACCTGTAAAAGAAAAATGCAAGACTCAACACAAACAAAGAGATCCAATAGTCAATAATAATGCAATTGTCTTCCCTGCCTCCAAAATTAGTGAGGATGATCATGTTTGACAATGCTTAAACATTGTTAATTCCCAACCATCAACCTGTATTTTTTCAAGGTGAGCCCAGCAGTGAACTACTGAAAATACTCTAACAGTCGAAGAAGTTCTTCAGTTGAACATGAGATATGGTGTCGCAGTATAGATCAGACTCAACAATGGTTTTTACAATTTCCTACCTAAATGCTGTCAACACATTGGGTGAGAATTACAAGACTCTGGTAAATAAAAAACTATTTCGCAATGATGACATGGAAATTGGAACTGATGGCAATAATGTAAATTGTATTGTATTAGAATTTAGTAAAATAAATTGTAGTTTTGTTTTCTCCACCTCTTTCTACATGTACAGTCTTATAAAAATAATACTAGTAAAATTAGTTGATTATTTGTTACAATGGTTTTACAATAAACTTATTAAATTTACACTGATTATTACTAGCAAATTTTGATAATATACCTTGTGGAATGTTCATTTGACATACAAATTTAAAATAGTCTTTTATACAGTCTGTAGAATTTCCCATAATTTGTGGATACTAACAGCCCTGATCAAGTATATTTTCCATGGGTGGAGAGATTAACTGACTTAAAAACACAGTTCATTCTATCACATGCCCAAAACACAATTTCTTTTCTACTGGACAAATTCAGACATTTGATAAAAGTAATCATTTGCTTATTTGTTAGGTTTCCTTCTGTAAACCCGATATGATGGAAGTTTCACTGATACCAATTGAAGGCTTTCTGTATATGTTCTGACAAACAATCAAAACTCACCTTTGATTGATGTACTGTAATAATATACAGTTTTTCTTTGATTAAAATCAACAATACCTTGATGTAATAAACACTATTGTATGCATTCCCACGTAGTTCGAAAAAACATTAGATTTTGTACATGATGCCATGACTAACAACCAACTAATTAAATAGAAAACCACAGAGAGAATGATAAATATTTTTGTAATTGATATAAAACACGTGATAATTGAATGATCACATAATTTTGGTAAAGTTTTTGGCATTAGAATAAAAACCACACAAGCTAATTCATTCTACTCATCATTGTAAAAAAAAATAATTTTGATTTAATGTTTTAATGTTTGCATTTCAATTGTTTTAATAATAATAGCAATAAATATCAATTTAAAAATGAATTTTAATATTTTCAACTATTATCATGTATTGTTTGTTTGGAAATTATTTCACAAACCAGTGTTTTAGATATGGACTATATGACTTTGATTTTATGGGTAAGATTCTATTTTTGATTAAAATTGTGCAGTTAATAATAATAATGCTTCTATAGATTATATTTCGCCATTTTTTTGTTTTGTAATTTAAGCAAATGATAATTTTAGTGTTTACATGCATTTTTTAAGAATTTTACTAATGCTATTGTAACTTGTAATAAAAGAGAGACTTTATGTTAAACACAGTTGTAACCCGGAAAATGTATACAAATAATGTTCTTAGCAAGAATTACATGTACCATTTATATTTTTTAGTAATTAAATTTTTGATTAGTAGTAAAAGCTAACCCTGAATTTTCACCAAATATTGATATCTTAAACATGTAATTATGAAAATCATGCCCTTACTTTTGCCATTATTAAAATTGTAATAATAAAAACCTGTTTATAATTAAAACATTAATTTCTTAGCTATACATTTTGGAAATAATTTTATTCATTTTTTGAAAAAAATTGCTAGAAATAACTTTAATACATGTAAGCAGTAAATATATGTTCGCAATTTAATTTAAGAAAAATATTAAGAGAATTTATATAAAATATTATTATAATCAACAAAAATGTATGAGTCTATAAGAGTTCATCTCCACCATCTCTCCTAATCGAATCATTATCATCGAAAATGAGGAGGGTATGTTTGGTTTCATTGTTCTCGCAGTACCACATCGTGCACTTTTCCAGCATTTTATAGTTGTCAACAACTACAAGCTGATACTGTTCAGGCAGGTATATAAACTCATTGATATCCAAGTCCAACTGAGTACATGGACCATACCGCGTCTTCAGCATCTTTCATGATAATATTACATGGTTCTAATTGAATGGAAGATCTGACACACTGATCTTTCTCCCTCCTTGGTATTCATTAATGTTGGATAGGTTTTTAATTAAAGCTGAGTGAGTGTACATTTTTTTAAAGTTTGGATGATTATAAACTCTAATTTTCCGGGTTTTTATCCTCTAAAAATTAATTAGTGACTCACCTACCTGACAAATGGATTTTTGACAGCTCATTAATGTATTTTTAATTAGTGATTCATGAAATTTACGAGATGATTGATTTTTGCAATGATTCATGTTAGGGACAAATTACAAATGATTCATATACATATCATGATGACTCAATTTAGTTTACATTCACAGTGTGTGTTACTATATTGACGTTACATAATTTTGGTTGCTATACCACACATTATTTACATGGCTTACACCTACATGTTTTATAACACACTGCAAAAATTTTCCATGTGTTTCACAATTGATTAACCAATGCTATATACAATATTTAAATCATTTTTAGCATTACATTACGTGTAAAAAAAGGTTACACATCATTTTTGTTAATACACCTTGTTAACATGTTTATTGCATGTTTTTTTCCAACCAATGATTAATTTTCATAAAGTTCCATGTATTTCCATTGGCTGGTCAATCTATATATTCACCTCATTTCATCGGATAAAATAATTATTTTTCTTCTATGCAAAGTCAACCTTCTTTTTCTTTCCAATAAATCTCTGTTGAAATGCTAGCCTCCAGTTATTAGGTAGCCTATTTGATGACCTATCAGAACCCCGCCGCCATCACATGGTTATAAACTGCAAACAGAGGAGATGATGTCCTCACCACCTGCACCTGTAAAAGAAAAACCCAAGACTGAACACAAGTGAAGATACCCTATAATCAATAATAATGTGATTGTCTTCCCCATCTCCAACATGAGTGAGGATGAACATGTTTTACAACTCTTAAATGATGGTTATTCCCAACCATCAACCTGTATTTTTTCAAATGTGAGCCCAGCTAGTCAACTACCAAAAATACTCTGGCTAACAATCAAGGACATTGTTCAGCTGAACACAAGATATGGTATTGTGGTAAAGTTATGACTCAACAATGGTTTTTGCAATTTCCTACCTAAATCGTAAATAAAAAACTTTTTCACAATGATGACATGGAAATTGCAACTGGTGGCAATAATGTAAATTGTATTGTATTAGAATTTAGTAAAATAAAATATAATTTTGTTTTCTACACCTCTTTTTACATGTATAGTCTTATAAAAATAATACTAGTAAAATTAGTTGATTATTTGTTACAATGGTTTTACAATAAACTTATTAAATTTACATTGATTATTAGGAAATGGTGATAATAATATACCTTTTGGAATGTTCATTCCACATACAAATTTAAAATAGTCCTTTATACTTTCTATAGAATTTCCCATGTTCTGTGGGTACCAATAGCCATGATTGAGTATATTTTCCACAGGCTGGGAGATTAGCCAACTTAAAAACTCACAGTTCATAGCATCACATCCCCAAAACATTGTATTCTCTCATGTTGATAAATGTAGTGAATCAATAAATTGAAGCATTTGTTCACTTGTGAGATTGCCTTCTGTAAACACAATATGGTGGAAATTCTGCTCATACCAGTTAAAAGCTTTCTGTATATGAGGTGGGAGAGAGTTAAACACTGCCTTTTAGTGGTGTACTGAGAGAATGTAGAATGTAAAGTTTTTCATTGATTGAAATCAACAATTCTTAGATATAGTAAACATTATATAAAATTAGATAAGNCATCTCCAACATGAGTGAGGATGAACATGTTTTACAACTCTTAAATGATGTTAATTCCCAACCATCAACCTTTATTTTTTCAAATGCAAACCCAGCTAGCAAACTACTGAAAAAACTCTGGCTAACAATCAAAGACATTGTTCAGCTGAACATGAGATATCACGGTAAAGATAAGACTTGACAATGGTTTTTACTACTTCCTACCTATACAGTATGTCAATGCATCTGGTGAGAATTACAAGACTCTGGTAAATAAAACCTATTTCACAATCATGACATGGAAATCATGAATGGTGGTAATAATGTAAATCATATTGTATTAGAATTTAGTAAAATAAAAATATAGTTTTGTTTTCTACACCTCCTTCTACATGTACAGTTTTATAAAAATAATATTAGTAAAAAAATCATTAATTATTAGTTACAGAAGTTTTTCAATAAACTTTTTAAATTTACATTGATTATTAGCAAATGGCAATAATAATATACCTTTTGGAGTGTTCATTCCACATACAAATTTAAAATAGTCCTTTATAGAGTCTATAGAATTTCCCATGTTCTGTGGGTACTGATAGCCATGATTGAGTAAATTTTCCACAGGCTGAGAGATTATTTGACTAAGAAATTCACAGTTCATAGCATCACATACCCAAAACATTGTATTCTCTCATGTTGATAAATGTAGTGAATCAATAAATTGAAGCATTTGTTCACTTGTGAGATTGCCTTCTGTAAACACAATATGATGGAATTTCTGCTCATACCAGTTAAAAGCCTTTTGTATATGAGGTGGGAGAGAGTTAAACACTGCCTTTGAGTGGTGTACTGAGAGAATGTAGAATGTAAAGTTTTTCATTGATTGAAATCAACAATTCTTAGATATAGTAAACATTATATAAGATAAGATAAGATAAGATAAGAGATAAGAGATTCTATATTCAGATAAATGTTTACAATTCAATAACTGATAATTTATCTGAATAGCGTCATAAATTACAAAAAAGTAACCAATCTACAAATCAACATACATTACAAAAAGTAACAATTCTTACAGGCTATGGATGAATTACTTTATATTGCTATTTTAATGACGAGTTATCGTATAGTCATTGTTGTAAAATTTAAATCCTAACCATGATGTACCTAAAATATATTTTTGCTTAAGGAAGATTTTTAAACGCTTTTTAAAAGGTTTCAATTTTTCAATGCTTTTAATTTCTTTAGGTAGCGAATTCCAGGTTCGAATTGCGACATTAATGAAAGATTTCTTCAAAACTTTTTTCTTATACTTAACACATGTAAAAATTTTAGATCTTGAATTCTGTTTATGCGCAAATCCCGGGAATTTAATTGAATTATAAGGCGGTAGATTTTTTACTAGTTTGAAAAATGTTAGCAAGGTATTTAAAATGACGAGTTGTTTTGGAAAGAGAATTGACCTAGAAATGTAATGTTTAGTTTTCGATGAATTTTTTGCTGAGATATTCAGTGCCCATTTTAATTGAATGTCAAGTTTTCTATAAAGCACATCACTTAAATCAGTAAATAAGATGTTTGCATAATTAAGGTGGCTCATGATAAAAGCATGGAAGAATTGAATAATTGCACAAGGTGGTAATTGCTTAACTACTAGTGTCATACTTTTTATACCTATAGCTAGTTTTCTAACTGTTATGTTAATGTGAGTGTTGAACTTTAACTTTGAGTCAATGGTTACGCCTAAGTACTTGAAAGTGTCTACAATAGGTACATTAACAGTATTAATTTTCAAAGTCATTTTGGAAACATCGTAGTTATTTTTATTGGGCTGCAAAATACAAAATTCCGTCTTAGCTTCATTAATTAGCAACTTATGCATTGAAAAATATTTTGACAATTTGTTGCAATTGAATTCTATTGATTCCACTGCTGAGTGCAATGATGTATTATCGCTGAAGATGCAGGTGTCATCGGCATATTGAATTAGATTGCAATTGGTTATTGACTGCATGTCATTTACATAAATACTAAAAAGAAGAGGACCTAGAATCGTTCCTTGAGGCACCCCATTGTAAACCGGTAACCAATCAGAAAAAATATCGTTTAATTTAACTCTCTGGAATCTTTGGTTAAGGTAACTAGTTATCAATTGCTTACTATTACAAGAAAATCCTAAGTAAGATAGTTTTTCAATAAGTATGTTGTGATTAATCGAATCAAAGGCTTTTGAGAGATCTAAACAAGCTATAGCTACAAAGGCATTCCCTCACACTTCAAATAATATATGATTGCTTTTTATGGCTTCAAACAATAAAAATTGGGTAAACTACAAAGCTAGAAATCTTATGAGTTAATGAATATAACTTGTTTTATAATTAAATGCTTGATAAACATATCTGCAGTTGTGAAATAGTAAATAAAATTTCTTTGGCCTTTGGAATATAAGCTTAATTCACTCATTCACATATGGTCTAACAATGTCAAGTTATTACAAATATTTATTTGTTTTGCTTTTGAATTATTATTTTTATTAAGTTTTAAATTAATTTGAAATTCAGTATTAATTAATAAAATGTTATTCAATTCAAATGTCATTTTTACATTTTGACTCATGTGAAACACTATTGTAATTTCTTTTGTTCTGTATAAAGGTAAGTTGTTTTGTATTTTTAAAAATGCATTTATATCTTTAAAAATTTTTAAACACTAGGAATTTACCACATGTTTCTTAAATCAAGTTTTTTTTCACTAGTAAGTACTAATTTTTAGCAATTGAAATAAAAATTGATGGTACATATTTATTTATTCTAAATAAATTATACACTAAATCTGAATACAGTCTGTGCATTGCCATGCTGATATATTGTAGCATCTGCTACCAAACTCTAATGTAAATCAATTAATTCCTTTTGAATATAATTCTTTGTTAATTGTAGGTAGGGATGTACTCATATTAACTGCTCCATTCCATTAACAATTGTAGTTAACTTTTATTAACATCCAATGTAGTTAAATACTATTTAGGTGTGAAAAGATTGTTGCAACTTCTATGATGACTGATCTTCTATAAGGCCTCCAGCCTACTCTGATCGCCAAATCTTCCAACACATACTCACCTTCACTGCTGACAGATTTTTTCCAAATCTCAGCTCAATGAAGTAGCTTATGTGTTCCCTATCCTAACTCAGTGCAACCCACAAGGCTGGATGTAACTGACTTAAACTCAATTCTTAATGTGTAATTTGTACTTGCAACCTAGCAATGTCACTAGCTGCTTAATAAATATCAGCTTAGCCATTACCATAAAATCATTGGCTTTAATTAAAATAGATAATTAAGTAGATAAATACTTTGCAGTTTCCTACCTTACATTTAGATAGTAATACATGCTCAGTCTCGTTATTGGGCCATTTATAGGTCTCCTATGTAGTCTATTTAATATAAGATATAATATCCTATGATCAGCTGAAGTTTTATTATTTTGTACATGTTGTTGATAGAATCAATAGTTAGCTAAATGGAGAAATCCTCCTATTTGTACCCCTTACCTAAATGCAGGTTCATGGTTTAGATCAAGGACCCTTGAATCACTCCCAATATGTGTCCTCACCACTACTAATGCATTTACCACTTAGCTTGATATTGTTTAATAGTAAGCAAATCAAAATAAATCTAAAGATAAGATTTTCAAAGAATTTAATTCAACAGTTTCCAAAATGATTTTTATCTATTTATAGTTTCAGTTCAAAAAGTACCATTTGATTTTGAATTTCAAATCTTCTGCCAAAATGGCTAAAACTAGTGGAAGAGATATTGCCCCCTTCATTTTACCAAATTGTCATCAACAAGTACTATTTGGTAATGTTATCTCTTAGTTCATATACAAGATTAATAATGCTAAATTTAACTTAAATTGATTTTAGTTTACAATTAATTTAATCATAATTCGATGTTAATCTTCTCTGACCAACTAATCTCTTTCTTCTTTGTATTTTTTGCAGCATTAATCTTTGAATTATTCTACAATATTGGTGGTTTATCCTTGCCATGTCAAAATTTAAGTCTGATAGACATCTTGTATTTTTCCCCTGTAGCTTTCTCTGCATAAAATTTAGGTAGGAAAAAGCATTTGTCATTTTCCAGTTTATTTTTATCACAAGGCCATGCTTTGTGTGAAGACTATATAAATTACATATTTTTTGCCACTTGCCAATTTTAATTCTCTAATGGAGATATATTTCATCTGATGTTCTTTGGAAATTTCATTGATGCTGTTGACTACTCTACTTTGGGTTGAACTATATTACCAATAGTTTTTAGGGAATACATGGTCTCTGGTAATATGGGCTTCAAAACAAATTTTTTTGGTTGTGGAAGATCGTCTTGTTTGCTCTGTGTATCTTTGGTAGATTTTTGAGCATGAGATTTGTTAGCAGCTTTGGGAGTCATTGTTGAATTTAAAATTGAAAAAAGTGTTCAAAGCATGTGTTATTTATCACAAACTTTTAGCATATAAACCATCAAAATAACTTAATTCATTTGATCCAACAACCAACTAACCTGGATAATTCAATTCCCAACCTGCAAAACGTTGTTAGAACATTTTAATATAACTGTTATGTGTACAACCATGTATCTAGTTTATCTTAATATCAATTTGCCATTTCAACTTCTCCTATCTTTGTTTCCCCATAGCATTTTATATCTAAATGCTTATAGATTTACTCCATGTTATGCTAAGAGCTGAGAATCTGTTTACATGACTCAGGCTAAGGAAAATAATTACCACCATATTTAAATTTTACCACATTTTCCAGCCAGGGTTTTTTTGCAAAAATGCATAGAAACCCATTAGCAATGTTTTTGACAGAAGCTTTTAATCTGTCACATTCAAGTGTACTCAATTTAAAACCTTTTTATTTAGCATGACCCCTGCATCCAGAATAATGTAAAAAGAACCTGTCAATCAATCTGAGTATCTGTACTTTTTTAAAAGGTTTTGCGTTAAAAAGCCCACCTCCAAAACTAATTAGCAGGAAACCTACTTGAGATTTGTATGTACCACAATTTGAAAATTACTCTGGTGTTACTAATTGACTTTATTGCAAAAGTTTTCCCAAATTGATTTTACTTACCACTAATTGGCTATTCAACCTCTTTTTCTCTTCTAATCAAAACTTGATATCTACTGCTTTAAAATTTTTTAAAATCTTTTTTCACTTTCATTCCAACTTCAGTTAAAACTAGTTTGCTTTATTTCTGCATTTTGCTTTTGTCCTTTTAAAATGTCTTTCAATAATGTTAGTGATTTTCTCTCTGGCTGGAATACCAAATATGACCAAATTATCTGGGACAACCTTTATAAAAGTGAGTTGGAAATTTCCTTCAATGAATCAATGTGAGTCATTATATTACCTTTTTCTGTTTATCTAAAAACAATTATTGTGTATTATTAAAACAAAATATTTTTACAATATTAGTTAAGATAAGATAAGAGAATCTTTATTCAAATAAATGTTAACAATTAAATAACTGATAATTTATTTGAATAGTGTCATTAAATTCACAAAAACACATATATACAATTCACATAAATTACAAAAGAAATCTTGCAGGCTATGGATAAATTACTATAGTACTATTTTAATAATGAGTTATAGTATAGTCATTGTTATAAAATTTGTATCCTAGCCATGATTTTCCAGAAATATATTTTTGCTTAGGGAAGATTTTTAAATGCTTTTTAAAAGATTTCAATTTTTCAATATTTTTAATTTCTTTAGGTAGCAAATTCCAGGTTCNGGATAAATTACTATAGTACTATTTTAATAACGAGTTATAGTATAGTCATTGTTATAAAATTTGTATCCTAGCCATGATTTTCCAGAAATATATTTTTGCTTAAGGAAGATTTTTAAATGCTTTTTAAAAGGTATCAATTTTTCAGTATTTTTAATTTCTTTAGGTAGCGAATTCCAGGTTCAAATGGCGACATTAATGAAGGATTTCTTTAAAACGTTCTTCTTATACTTAACGCATGTAAAAAGCTTTGATCTTGAATTCTGTTTATAAATAAATCCCGGTATTTTAATCGTATTATAAGGTGGTAGGTTTCTGATTAGTTTGAAGAATGTCAGAAGGGTACATTAGATGAAATATTTTTTGCTCAAAAATCTTTATCCCGACAGATGGCGCTCGAAAATGCTTAATATAGCCTATCTTAATACATTAGGAAATTTTATTTTGTGCAATTTCTTCTAAAGTATGCAACATTTTCAAAAACAACAGTGCTAATATGAATGCTAATGTCGTTAAGATTCCACAGTGCTCATTTACTGTCCTAGTTTTTTGTACAATTCATGGCAGATTTTTGTCAAAATCAACCATTTTTAAGGTAAATTTGAATATTACGTGCTGTGAGGGATCATTTACAAAAACTATTAAACGGAATTTGATTGGCTGCCACATGACGAATCAATTTCACGTTATTCGGTTGTAATCCCTTCACTCACTTTCTGTACAATTGACATTCAATTGAGAGCATCTGTTTCCAGAAACCCTGCATCACTGGTAATTCAAATCTAATTTTGGACGCGAAGGGGTTTGTAACTTTTTCAATCTATACTTGTAGATAATTAAATTTTCCTCCACATGCTAAGTGTGCTACAGAAGATATGTGCAGCAACCTATAAAATTCACGACTAAATAGGATGATAGAATTTTTACTAATTCATTTAGTTGATTTATTTTTAAATTTTATATGCCTTGATACATTGAATTATTAGAAATGTATTTAGAAGCTATACGCATCCAGAAGCCGATTTTGAACATTCCTGTTTACAGAGTATTATTTCAACGGAACTAATTCTATAAGTTTGTGCGTCTAGACAAACATTCATACC
>CABFPE010000736.1:330754-342044 GCA_900660155.1 Hofstenia miamia
CACTATTTCTTAGCATTTTCTACCCCATGGAAAATACAAATGTGTGCAGTTCCATCCCATCCATATGACGAATGTGATTTCTAACATCCGTATATATATATATATATATATATATATATCTAAAAATATATATGTACAAATCCAACTACTAGAATGGCTTAGAACAAGTTTACAAAATATTTCTGACGCTAGGCCCTCTAGTCTGAGAATTGCACTGACTTCAAGTTGAACCAGAAAAAATTCAAACTTTCCATTCTAAAGGGTTTCTACTTGAGAAATACAATAATACAAATCCTTTCTGTAAAGAAAAAATAGCTAATTCAAACTTTGCAAATTTCAAAAATAGTATTTCTAGAATAGCTAAATGTTGATAATGCTTGTGTACTTAAAGGCTCAGTGTGGATAGAAATAATAAATATCGTAGCTGCTTATATTTACAGTATGTGTGCCACTATGACTTGTGCATTAATTAAAAGTGAACAACAACCATTAGACTCAAATTGGACTTGGGGTTTTCGGTGTAATATATATATGCCTGGTGCACGATCCCACTTTGAAAAATTCACATGTAACCAGTCGTGTTTGTATAAATACTTCATAGATTCAATTTACAACAACATTTATTTGAAAACAGTTAGCAAAAGCTATTTAAAACTAAAAATCAAATTTATTTGACAAGAATGTTGTTGACGTTGTCACATAATAGCAAATGTATTTAACTTTGATGTGGTGATGATTCCAGTTTGAATGATAGAATATATAGATAAACTATTTGATTTTTAAATAATATTTTTTATGCGGTACAGTAAGTAGCAATTTTATTTTGTACTAAAAAATATAAAACACAATATTAAATTCAATATTTTTTCGAATCATCAAAAACTCATTGAAAGTGAATTAAGTAGTGAAAATCTTTTATGTACATTTTGAAAACGCATTGAGACAGAACTAGCAAAATAATATAACAAATTGTTTGTATCAATTATCAAACAAAATATTTTGCTTTGCACTTAACAAATTTAAAATTCTACATAACAAAACAAAATGATCGGCCTGTTTATTATAGCATTTATTGTTACAACAAAGCAAAGAGAATTAAGAAGGCTTCAACAAATAATGTTGCTCAAAATGGTTGCAGGTTTGAGAATTCTGATCATCGTGAAAATTTAAGTATTTTTTACTGCAGTTCTCATACAATTTTGGTGCTTTATTTATAATACTATTTAAGCTACATTCCAAATTGTCTTTGAACTAATAACTACTACACTATTACGATGCAAAATGAAATTTTGGGATATAGCACATAATCATCTATATAGTGGATGGCTTATATTCGAAACAATGAATTTTTACCCGTAATATGCATATTAATATGGTATTTTCGTAATCTAAACTAATATTTGAATAAATTAATGTGCAAATGGTACAATATGTCTTTTATTAACTATGTCATTTGGTCTAAAATTATAATATTTGATTATATGCTAGCCAAAGCAATTAAACTACTTTTGATAAATGAAAGAATACTCAATAATATTTTAAATATTTATATTTCAGAATAGAAATATATGTTTAGTTCAAAATTTGCTTTTAAAAAATAATGTCTTTTTTCTTAGAGTTATAAACATTTAACATTCAAGTGTCCTAATTAATTAAATTAATTAAAATTTCTGTTGTTAATTATTCAAAGTGCAATATTAATTAAATTATCTTAAAATTTTACCACAATATTTTTTCTTGATAGCAATGTAAGCATTTGTATCTAATTTGATTTTAATACAGTCGTAGAATGTTTTTACATTTTAGAAAAAATGTTTTAGTTGAATAACAAATAGCAATTATTACTAGCAATCAGAGTTGCAACTGGGTCTGTGGCTAATAGATTTGCTGGCGTGTCATTTTTTTAACTCCCAGTTTACAGGGGATCGTTTCAAAATTATTGAAATTACTTAAACAAAACGCTCATCTCAAAAAATTCTGAATAGTTTCAATGGATTCAGAGGTTTTTATGTTGATATTCGCTTGTTTCTGTAACAGGGCTTTGCGAATTTCCTTGTTTCATTTTGAAATTGAATCACAATATTCAGGCAATGTATTTGCAAATCTGAATCCAATTCAAATCCAAAATTTAAATTCTTGTGTGTAATAACTTACATATCAAAAGCATCTGTTGTTAATAGTTAAGATTAAAAAACTGCTTTGAAATACGGAAAATTTTTGCTGTTTACTCTAAAATAGAAATGTTAGCTCTCGAAATAAATTTTATTTAAATAATTTCAGTAGTCCCGAGAATTTTCTAGATCCCCCACTGTGATATTCCATGATTTGAATTTGAATCCAACATGATTTCCTGTATTTAAATTAATATTAAATCTTCGAAATTCGAATTAAGTCCAAATTTTGTAAGAAATAGAAAGGGGTTAAATTATTGAACTTAATATATATATTTGCAAATAGAGGAATCTTTTAGAATTGATATTTTAAAATGATGATTTGAACTTGCTACTGCTTTGTGTTTATACAAAGTATTTTCAAAGTTTTTTATTTCACTTGGTAAATCATGGAAGATGTTAGAAAAATGTGCTTACAATGCAAGGTGAAGTTTTCTAATATAACAGAAGACCAGCGTGATTTCTTTAACTTTTTAATGTCTATGCAAGCCCTGCAAGCAACGTTCTAAATTTTAAAAAAAAAGATTATTCTGGTCACCAAGTCATTTATTTTGCAATTTTGTGATCCAATTGCAACTGCTAGCAATTACTATATTTATTTTTTTCAATTTGTTTAGCTTATGCAAAATTTATTAAGTTATTTAAATAATTTTTAGATGGAAACATTTACGTATGGATTTGCTGGATGCCAGGTAAAAGATAGTTTATGAGAATTAAGATTTTAATAGACTTACATTAAATATTTATTTAAATTAGTTTTAAGTTTGCATATGTTATTCTTTTCTGTTTGTTATTTCAAAATATGTCAAATATGACAAATCTTTACATTGATTTATAATTATTGAAAAAGTACACTGCTATTTAAATTAATCCCAAGCTTTAAGCGTGAAATGTTATAAACAGAAATAGAATGAACATTTATTCTAAACTATCTCACAATTATATACAATTCATTCTTACAAATATGATTTTAGATTTCGAACACGCCAAAAAAATGGTAAGATATATATGTTACATTTGTCTTTTCTAAATAGTAAAACATGAAGAATGAGTTTAGTAGATACTAAATATTTACTAGTGTCTAAACACTGTGTTGCTTTTATCTTAAGTCATAATAAATTTTATTATCTTCCCACACTCCAGTTCACTTAATTCAATTTTTAGTAATTAGAAAGAAAAATGAAGTGCAATATATAAATTTAAGCTATTTTTTAATGGACAGGCCTGCACGCAGCACCAAAAGCAGTACGAAAACCCGAAAATTAAGAAAATATTAAAAATTCATACCCTAAAAATGCATTTCAAGACAACAAACATCAATTTTCAAATCTGACGTGGGCATTCCACCACATGTCTCTTGCGTTTTTCCGCTGTATGGACAGTAAATTAGCTTAAGTTCTATAATTAACTATCTTACTATAATGTTATTATTATTAACAATGCATTTTTACCAGTATGCTTTTAGCAAAAGCCAAGGAAAAGCAAAGTAAGACATATTTTTTAATTTTGTATCTATTAGTTATTAAAACGGGATTTAATGAATTTAGAAGATATTCCATATTTACTAGTATCTCAAAAAATATTTTGTTTTCTTTATCATTTTTTTAAATTATAAGTAATATCATTTTCCTTTATGCCATTCCATTTCATTCAATTTATTCATGATATTTATGAAAAATCCTATTTTTATATACACAAAAAGCCATAAACAAAAGTTATCTGAATTTCTATAATAAACAATTTTGCTATAATGTTAATAACACTGCATTCTTTTCAATATTATTTTAGAAGAAAGCAAAGCAAAATATTGTAAGATATGTTATTTAATTGTTTATATATTAATTATTCAAACATGATGTAATGAATTTAGTAGATATTACATATTATTTCAAACAAATTTCTGTTAACTTTATAATTTTTTTAAAATTATAAGTAATATTATCTTCATTCACGCTATTCCATTCCATTCAATTTATTAATGATATTTTTGAAAAATCCTATTTCTAAAAGCTATCTCAAATTCAATAATAAACAATTTTGCTATAATGTTAGCAACAATTCATCTTTCACCAATATGATTTTAGGAAAAGGCAAGTGAAAATAAAGTAAAATTTGTCTTTTAATTTTGTATATATTATTTATTATTAAAACATGATTTAAGTAATTTAGTAGATCTTACATATTTACTAGTAACTTTCTGTTACTTTTATCTTTCTCAAAATATGAGTTATTCATCTTCCTACCACGCCAGTTTATTGATTCAAAACTTTTTATCAATTTTCATAAAAAAGACAATGCTATAAAAATCGATTCTCAAACTAAATACATCATTAGAAAATTAGAAAATTCAAAAGAGAGACTATTGTATTTCTGTAAGAATCTATTCAAAGACAATATACATGTTTCAAAGAAGGTGAAAAATAATGTAAAATATAATTTATACAACTTTCTATGCGTCAGCTTATTCCATGCTATTGATTTAAAACAGTTTTAAAATAATTGAAATCCTCTTTTAATAAACTAATTTTACTGTTAAAATTTTTTTTAACACTTCAAATTTATTTTATACTATTACACTGCATTTAATATAATAAACATTTTTATGAATTTCTATTTATAACATTCCAGATCTTTGTAGAATTACTAAAAAATAAAACTAGATTAAAATAATTTTTTAATTTCATTGTCTAATAATAAACATATATTTATTTTGATGTATTTTGCTAATCATTGTATGCTTCAGTTCATTCTGTGATATTGATTCAAATCTGTTTTAAAATAATTAAAATTATGATTTTGTATTTAGCTTTTGTTCAAAATCACTAAAAGAATATAGTTAATATAGCTAATATGTATATTAAACTTTTTTGTCAATTTCCTTTTAGAAAATATCAAAAGAACAAGCAAAAGACAATGTTTAAATTTCGTTTAAAAAATTGAAAATAGATTCAATAGATAGATTAAATATATCTTTTATTATTTTAATTTTGTTGTGTACTATTATATTAACTTTTAATTTACAATGTAAAATTGAAATAGTATAGTACAATTTCATAGAATAGTTAGATTTATGATTATAATTTATTAAAAATTTTGTGCTAAGCTAGGAATCTATAGTTAACAAATAAAAATGTTTCATATGTTTTAGAAGTCAATCTAATCAATATCTGCTATTTAAATTAACACAATAGACATATTACGAATCGTATTTCTATGCAACTATAGACCATATAAACTATCTTTATGAATCCAAATTTATTTTCTCAATAGTACCATTTTTACTGCAGACCATTTTATATTGATACTGTTCTATGATTTTAAATGCTGTTAACACAGTTCAAACACTACTTGATGTGTACTGAATGACTCTATGAAAATAACATTTTAAACAATCCAATTTGAAAGAAGATGTGATAAAAACTATAAAGAAATTGAAAATTTATTAATATATTTTTTATAATTTTGTTTTTGAAGTCTATTATAATATACTGCATTTGTACAGTAGACAAAAGAATTACTGTAGAACTCAACTACATCTATCAGTTGATTAAGTGACATCAACTAAATTTATACTTGAACTGTATTATAAAAAGATATTTTTAAAAAGAATATTCATGTTCTATACTAGTGTAAGATAAAAAACAGACATAATTGTTTATTTATATACAAATTTTTTCTAAATAATATAATAAATTTGAAATATTCGAAAATTAAAACTAAAGAAAACTTCAAAATTCAAACAAAACTGAAATGATTTCTTTCATTGGTAAAACACAGGATGTAATGAAACTTGCCTATGAAAATCAGACCATTCATACAATATAACCAAGGAGCTGATTGCAACAAAATCCTTAAAGTTCCAATAATTCTCTTGTTTATACATTAAAGTTATTGAAACAATAATTTCCTTTTACACTAGAACAAATATATATTTTCATCTATAGAAATCAGGCTTATAAATAAATGCAGTGTTTACATATTCTAAGGATACACGTGTTCCAACAATACACATTTCTAACTATGTGAAATTGTAGTGTATATCTTAAAGAAGTATGTATGCAATTGATTTTACACATTTTGAGGCATACCTGAGGTATAGCCTTTACCCAATCTCTAGTAATTTTACAAATAATATAATTAGTAATAATCATGTGTTTTACATTTAATAATTATTTTACTTGAGTCTTAGTTCTTTCCACTCCTTCTCTCATCTTGACCACACATGATATTATGTTGATTATGTTACATTATTAAGTTGTTCAGGTTTCTCTGTTATGGTGGTTTCAATCATTTTAATGTTTCCTTCTTTTTTATTATCTTTTTCTTTGTTGGTTAACACCATTAATCTTATTTCATCTCTCAAATTGTTTATTTCTATCTGTTTCATCAGCATTTTCCTCCCTGAGGCTTACATTTTCATCATGCATTTTGCTCATCAGTTGTTGCAACCTTTTGCTTTGTGCTTTTATTTATTAATTTGTCAGGTGTGACAGATCCCCGACATTCTCAACCTAACTTAGTTGCTTAACTTATTAACTAAATTAATACTGCATTAGCATTCCTGAATGATTAACTAACAACAGTTCATTTAGATTGAGAGCAGTGGATGGTAGAGGGTTGAAACCTGATGCCAATTGATGTGCAAGAGGAGATATCTTCTTTGGTAACAGTTCCAGACTACTGCTTGGACATGACATTGAATACCAATGGTTCTCTCAGTGAGTGTTATGTTGTTTCAGTGATGTGGTGTATGTGATAACAATAACTTACTAATTTGGTGCATTGATTGTTCTTGTTATTATTGATGTGTAAATAAAAGGAAGTAATGCAACCTCAATGATTTTGCTTGTTATTTTGCCTTACATATAGTAACCCTACATATATAAGCATGTTAACCTTGCATACATGTGAACAATCAATGTGGTTTGCATTAAAACTATTCTCTAAGTCAGTTGATAGTACACTTATTTACTGATAAGTAAATTCATTGTATAAAGAGGTACATAGCAATTGTACAGCATTTCTGATCTATAAATGCTTCACTTATTAGTAACAATAATAATCCTTTTGTCACAAACAATAGGAAAGCTATAACAGATAAAAATCTCTATCCCTATTCCTAACCTTAAAGCACATCAAGAAATCTAGGCTACTGGCCACACTGCTCTTTTGAAAGGCTATAGTGTGCAGGCTTCTCCAGAATTCCGTTAATTGTATTCAAGGACCACCAAAGGATTACTCTAGTGTTTGAACATTTAGCTTTCCATTAAATTAATAAATTAACCTCACAAAATAAAGAAGTAAATCCAGTAAAATTCATTCATCACAAATAATATCAATCACTGCATATTTATACTGAATAGTTGTAAACAATCAAATACTTTGCTAGTACCTGTTATTAGATGTTGTTGACAGTTTAACAATTTCCTGGTTTTTCTTTGTCAGCTGTTAATTACAAATATCAGCATTAATTAGTGTGCACAATATCATTCTTTGATTTTTGCTAAAATACTGCTGAGCAAATTAATATCAAATGCTGCTTTTAATAATTTTGTACAAATAATCAAACTATAATAACCATGTGTTTACAATTAATTATTATTAAAATTGAGTCTTAATTGTTCCCATTATTTTTCTCATCTTGACTACACATGGGATTATGCCACACCAGCTTTAAAAACTGTTGTGTAGATCCAGGCCCTCAACAGATTAGGTGGCTCATACACAGTGGTGTGTACTCAGAATCTAGCAATGGGAACTTTGTCTTAGACATGGCTCCCCAAATATACTTTTTCAGTGTATCAGAGAAGATGTTAAGATCAGAGAAGGCAATGCCAAGATGATTCACTATCATTTGTGGCAGAAGGCACCTAGTGGACTGCTTGTGCTATGAGCCTTGCATAGAACTTTTCAAAGTGCTTGGTTTTTCTGGGGACACTGGTAGGGAGCATTCATGCAGTAGCTAGTTTTTTACTTTCCAGGCTGTGGGACAAATAGCTAGTTCATGCATACATTGTCTGGCTTGTCACTCTTGGGCATTCTGGTCGAGATGCAGTTGGAGTTGTGGATCCCCAATAAGAAAAATTGATAAAATCCAGATGGCTCCACATGACTGGATAGGTGAGGTGAATTTTTCAGAAAACAATTTCTTGGGGAAGTTTTGCAGATCCTGAGAAATATACAAAATGCACAGTTCCATAAGGTATTGTGAGTTTGGACTATGAATTCTGATTGTGGGCCACACTTTCTCAGGGCTTTGATCTGCCTTAAGGTTCATCCAGATCTCATCTATTTTGGTGAGCATGGTTGTGCACTGAGAAAAAGCAAAACTAACATGAATATCAGTGAATGAAGCTAGGCTAGGCAAGTTGATGTTTATAGACTCAAGGGTCTGAGATTGCACAGTGGCATTGATGATGAGACTTGTGTCAATGGCAAGACAGTGAGGGTGGATCTTCTTACATACCAAGAGATCTGTGTAGATTAGCTTGGTAATTGAAATAATGTTGGTATGATATAGACTAACAGGCCAATAGTAGTTACTGTATAAATGGTGAAGTTCTCCCGATGGAAGTGGGGGCTCTTGACCTGTTCAGGTATCTCATCTTGATACTCTTCTTTCAAAAACATTACAAGGCAGATGTCCTCGACTTTGGCAAGCAAGTATGCTATTTCAATTTTCTCCATAATCTTCAGCTGGTTGACCTCATCTACATGGAAAAAATAAGTGATGAGAAGATTCTCAAAGTCAATGTTAACACACTCAAACTTTTGGATTGATTTTTTTGCTATTAAGGAGCTCACACATGTGGTGAGGTTGAAGTCCTCGTCAAACATAGTGTGGACAGTACTTCTCCAGTAGGTTCTCTTGAGTCCATCATGCATCTTAGCGTCATAACAAATTATCATGTTAATTTTTGGGCTGTGCACAGCATCAATAACAAATGGAAT
This sequence comes from Hofstenia miamia, assembly GCA_900660155.1. Classification (NCBI taxonomy): domain Eukaryota; kingdom Metazoa; phylum Xenacoelomorpha; order Acoela; family Hofsteniidae; genus Hofstenia; species Hofstenia miamia. The sequence goes on from CABFPE010000736.1 coordinate 339,877, forward strand.
GACATTGATTGACTTATTCTTTGTCTCCTTGGACAAGTTATTGCAGGCAAAACTAATGGCTATGGGGGTAGCTATAATGTTCGAGTGTAAGATCTCATCTCCAACCTTAGAAGTTTTTCTTTGTCTCTCTTCTCTCTTCTTTGAATGAATACTAGTAGAAGCATGTGATGAAGGACCAGGGCTAGAGAGGGTTTTCAAGTCACTGCAGGACAGTTGGGTATTGGTAGCACTAATATTAGCAAAAGGCACTCTAGACTTACATGACTCTTCAGGTCCCTGCAGAGAGTGCTGTCTCCCTGTGTAGTCATCCGAGGTCAGCTCCCAAGGAGAGTGTTGTCTCCCCAAGTAGTGGCGCTGTCTGCTTTCTGAGACCTCTGCATGAGTCCTAACCTGTTCCCATGAGGTGCCTTCCTCTGCTTGGCATGGGGATGCTTCTAATCTTGCAGCATCATCCAAATAAAATCAAAAATAAGCTGCAAACATCAAGCAAAGTGAGAATAAGAACAAAGAAACAATGATTAGAAATATTGTATTTAGATCAATTAGATTAATTTAGATTTATTTGTATTATGCAACTAAGAAACAATATGTGTCAGAAATGAGAGATTAGTATCAGTCAATTATAAAACTTTTGGCAAAACAAGGGGGTGAAATCACTTCCATTATTTTTAGCCCCATCTTGGCAGAAGAAAAGTTTAAATTTTAAATCAACAGGTACTTTTCTGGAAATACTATAAATATGAATTAAAAACTGTAAGCAGTTGATAAAGAATTTTATTTGGAATTCTTATTTTGTTTCTACTATAACAGTTTAATTATTTAATATGATGTTGAGCAAATTGAGTGGTGTTTAGTAGTGGTCTGGATCCATTATAGAGAACGATTCAAGGGTCATTGAGCCAGACAATGAAAGTGCACATAAGTTACTTGTAGGAGTTTTTCTCTCAATTAGTAAAGTAGTGATCATTAAATACATGTATTAAAATAATTAACTTTGAACAAACAGTTGGATAACTGAAACCTAGGGAATATATTAATAATATTTTAGATCCAAATTAGTGACTTATAAATGCCAGATAAAGTGACCAAACATGTATCAACTTATAAATGTAGGTTAGGAGTAGTAATATAGAGCGCTAGGACGTCTCATTGGGACACCCTGAAGTGCTCATAACACAACATGACTTTTTGCCACATGGAAGTGAAATGATTTGATTGGAAGCCATCTAGCTACAAAATATTTTTGACTAAATTGAGCATAATAATTTTTTGACGAAAATTTTGTTTTTGTTTTCTATGATTTGGACAAAGTGATATAATTGATGACAAGAAATGTTTTGACAAAACTAAATTGAGCATAATAATTTTTTGACGAAAATTTTATTTTTGTTTTCTATGATTTGGGCAAAGTGATATAATTGATGACAAGAAATGTTTTGACAAAACTAAATTGAACAAATTGATTTTTTGACGCAGTTTTTATTTTTTGATTTCTAGATCTTGGTAAAGTGATATAATTGATGATAAGAAAAGTTTTAACAAAACTAAATTGAGCAAATTAATTTTTTGACTAGGTTTTTATTTTTTAGGTACACTGACATATTTGCTTCTGTTAATATAGTTATGACATGTTCATTGTAAAAATATTTTTAATTATGCCACACTCTGTATTAAGGAAAATAATTCATAGATATAAAACCCAACACTTGGGTATAACATTTTATATTTTGTATAGACGTATATTTCAACATACATTATTAATCAAAGATATAGTATGCAAAGGACGGAATATAGATCTATATTCATCAATTGTGTATAATTTGTGCTAAATGTAAAAGCATGCATTACACAATGGCTCTGAGTGATGAAGTTTAGCATTGTGCAATATTCAACCTGTAAAATAACAAATGTTTGAATCAGAGAGGTAATAATACTTGTTAAAATCATAATGTCTTATTTCAGTAATAATGCAAAATAATTTTTCAGAAAAAATCAAAAGCTACTTTATGCAAATATCTCAATAATTCTAATATTTAATAAACATATGTGGAAAAAACCACATACATGTTTAAGACAAGACAAAAATATAATTTATTCTACACTTTACTTATAATGACCATATATATCATACTTTTAAATTTGTATATTGTAGTGTTAGTTTATCATCA
>CABFPE010000736.1:344269-363733 GCA_900660155.1 Hofstenia miamia
ACCTCTCCTATTCAAACATTTGTTATTTTACAGGTTGAATATTGCACAATGCTAAACTTCATCACTCAGAGCCATTGTGTAATGCATGCTTTTACATTTAGCACAAATTATACACAATTGATGAATATAGATCTATATCCTGTCCTTTGCATACTATATCTTTGATTAATAATGTATGTTGAAATATATGTCTATACAAAATATAAAATGTTATACCCAATTGTTGGGTTTTATATCTATGAATTATTTTCCTTAATACAGAGTGTTGCTTAATTAAAAATATTGTTACAATGAACATGTCATAACTATATTAACAGAAGCAAATATGTCAGTGTACCTAAAAAATAAAAACCTCGTCAAAAAATTTATTTCCTCAATTTAGTTTTGTTAAAACCTTTCTTATCATCAATTATATCACTTTACCAAGATCTAGAAATCAAAAAATAAAAACTGCGTCAAAAAATCAATTTGTTCAATTTAGTTTTGTCAAAACGTTTCTTGTCATCAATTATATCACTTTGTCCAAATCATAAAATTCAAAAAAAAATGAAATTTGGCAGAAAAGGAATCAGGAACTGAAAAGGACAAACAGACAGCTAATAGAGGATAATGATCTGCAAGCAGGAGAACTGAAGCAATTGAAAGACAAACTAAGACTATTACAGTTGACAGAAGAAGAAAACAAGCAATATGCGAACCCACGAAATAGAATTAAACTCAAGAAAAGAGAGTGAGTTACAAGCATCACACATACAGGCTCCTAAAGGAGTGACATATGAGGAATCTGATGAAGACTCAGATGTTGAAAAGCAAAAAATTATTAATGAGATCACAAAGGCAGTGAAAATTCAACTGCAGGAGAAAGACACAGTAAAAAATCACAAGAAACCCAAGTATAAAAGTTCGATTCTACTGCAACTAACAACTAATGATACTATACCATGCAAGGCAACACTACCTAAATTCAATGGAAGGGTAGATGGCTACAACCTGATATTTGCCAAATGGTTACAAATGTTCGAATTAACAATGGCAGAGTGCAAAGTGAGCAACAGGCAGCAGCAGGAAGACTCCCTTTATATTTAACAGGTGCGGCCTCTCAGCACTATCTGCTCTTGGATGCAGAAATGAAAAGAAACTATGAACTACTAATTGGAGATTTCATAAACTATTATGAAAATGAAAGTTTTAAAAACCAGTACTGAATTATCCTAAATGTGACCAAAATGAAGAAAACCAATGATATTCAAAACTACATTCAACAAGTTGAATGATTGCTTATGCTGAGTTCAAGAGAAAATAGATATTCTAAATATGATCTGTTCTCACACCTCTGCAAAGCAATGCCTGAAAGCATTAGGACACAGTTTGAGATCAAATGTGATGTAGATGACAAACTTGAAAGAATGATTAGAAAGACAGTCAACATACAAGCAACCATCAAGAATAACGCACAAATATATGAAAAGTTGAATGGCACAGAAATGGGCCTACATGGAGGAATAACCTCAAACCACTCACCCCAAATAAAACCTATAATGAAATGAAACTGGAAAAAATCATAAAAGTAAAAGGAAAAGATGGAAAAACCAGAAAGGTGAAAGAGAAAGACGTCAAGTGTTAAGGCTGTGGACAAAAAGGCCACAAAAAACCGGATTGCCCAAAGCAAATAAATGTAATCAGAGACAAAGAAGCATACTATGATGAGGAAGATGTACTGCAAACAGAGGACAAAATGGACGAAGTCTTGCCAACCAATGAGGAGTCGGAAAACTAGGTAGAGCTCTGACTCTTAAAAACCATGCATTGATAATGATCCTGACGAATCTTGATACAATAAATACAATAATGATAGCAATCAATGGAGTAATGACTAAAGCAACAATCAACACTGGAGCAGCAACGTTGATAATTACTGATGAATGTACTACAAAGCTAGGGTTTAAATGGGAAGATCTAAACAGCTACAATAAGAGACTAATTAATGCATCAGGAGAATCTATCAATATGAAAGGAATGACAAATGCAGTACAAATGAGGATTGCTAACAAATTTGAACAGTCTCTGGTAGTGGTGGACACACATAACAATCCGTTACAGTATGAAGTTATCCTAAGTGATGACTTTTTGGGATGTGTCATAAATTACGCCAACAGAACCATAAAGGTGAGAGAGGAAGAAATGGAGATCAAAGAAGAGCAAGGAAAGCAAAAAATGATTACATTCGAATTACAGGAAGACATCCACTTACAGCTGCACCAATGGAAGATTCACACAATCAAAACAGAGGACGCAATAACAGCCAATATAATGCTATATGACAACAAAGGCATCAACACCAAATGAGTATTGATACCCATCTAGCATCTGCACAGTCAAGCATGGGAAGGGAAGAATACCAATCCTCAATGCTATGAATCAGAATGTCAATCTAAAGAAATCGCAAATAAGAATATATGGGAAGTATATCAAATCAAATATCAGACTCATCTGGAAGGCAATTTGAGACAACAATGGAGAGAGTAATTTGCATGGTCAATTCAAGGACTTGCAAATGAAAACGGATAGTACTCCACATGGCTGACTCAAGGGTGAGTGGACAAACATGATTGAAGTCATGAGTACTCCCAAAGGCCACTTCAAGTGCATAGGAACAAAAGCAGAGGAGGAAGACATATGGTATATAGAACACCAGAAATAAACATCAAAGACTACCTACATTTGGAGGAACAGGAGATCATGCAATTAAGGAAATTGTTGGAGAAACACAAATGTATATTCAACTATGGAGAAATAAGCATGGGGCAAGCAGTAGGCAAAAAACATAGAATAGTTACAACAATGGACAAACCAATTAAGCTACCAGTCAGAAGGGTACCTGAACAGATGAAAGATGAATACAATCACATTCTGGAGGAAATAATCAACAACAAAATCATCCTCCCAAGTGAGAGCCCATATGCCACACCAACAGTATTTGTAAAGCAGGGAGACAAGTATTGCCTATGCATAGATTTTCACAAATTAAACAAGGTGACAAACAAGGATTCATATCCTCTACCACGGATAGAAGACATGCTCTACAAAGCCAGTAAGGATAAATATATTACAACACTAGATTTATGCAAAGCCTACTGGCAGGTAAAATGGAAGAGGACGACATCAAGAAGAGAGCATTCATAACCACCTATGGGCTCTATGAATGGATATATGTGGCGTTCAGATGTGTAATGCACCAGCAACTTTCCAGAAGTATATTACGAAAGTGCTGAAAAACAAGACACATAGAATGGAGGAAGGAGTCGATGCCTATATAGACAATATCATAGTAACTAGTGAAACAATCCAAGAACATCTGAAAAAATTAGAAGGAACGTTAACAATATTGGAGAATGCAGCAATTTAGCTCAATGGGAACAAATGCAACATTCTCAAAGAGAAAATAGTATTTCTAGGACGAATGATAGAGAAAGGCAGGATATGCATGAAGGACAATGTGAGAGAAATGATCTGTAAAATAGAAAAGCCTAATAACAAGAAGGATATACAGAGGATAATGGGATTCTTCAACTACTATGGGACTTTCATCCTGAACATAGCTGGAAAGACAGTGAGGATGACCAGATTAATGAGGAAATTGGTACTGTTCATATGGACCTGGCAGGAGCAGGAAGAATTAGACAACATCAAAGAAGAATTAGCAAAACTACCATTACTTAACACACCAGACTACAACAAACAATTTATACTGGATTGCGATGCAAGTAAATGTGGCAATTGGGGCCATGTTGGGACAAATGAAAAACAGGAAAGTAGTCCCCATTCAATTTTTCAGTAAAAAGTTGAGAGCAAGCAAAGAAAACTATGGACAGCAAGAAATAAACCTATGTATGACCCTGAAATATGGGATATAAATTTACTAACTGCATTTAGGAAATTAGAGGAAAATGATGCACCCACCAATGAAAAAGAGAGCGCACAGAAATCAACAAGCGATTCAAGGCTGACGTTATCCCCACTGGAACCACAACTGGTCAAGTGCCAATAGGAGTATCTGTGAGCTGATTCAAGGGCGAATCAGTAGAAACTATTAGCACAGATTCACAGCCTTTGGACTGTGAACTGAGCACCAGCAAATTACCATTAAGGATGACCCAGCTCCATGCCTCCTCAGAAACCACCTCGGAGAGAACCATAAGAACTAGAGAAAGAGAAAAGCTGATGTCTAAAATTGATGGAGAAACTCTACATCCCTACTTTATTGGAACATTGAGAATGCACTACAATGCATTCACAAAACTATCTGCAGAAACAAAAGCACATATATGGAAAGTTTCAAAAATCGAAGGAAAAAATCTACCAATAGTGCTTGATGCAAATAATAGACCTCTACAGACAAACAAAAATGATCAAGTTAACATCAGACACAGATGAGATAGAGAAGGCCAAAACGCTATTCATAAAATTCAGTCTGACAAGAGCACCTACAACAAATCCAAACAGTATGGAAATAATATGAAACTACAACAGAAATTGGAGAAAATTATGCCAGAAATAAAAATTGAAGCACCATTCACGGAAATTTCACAAGTCAGTAGAAATGGCACTAATGGAAGTAAACAAAGCCTATGAGCTTAACACGAAAAAAGATTTCAAACAGCTACTATTTGAAGAGAAAAATGCACCAGAGATATGCTATAGAACAATGGCATGGATATTGACAATATTTACAACCAAAGAGGCAGAACTGAAACTTCTGATCTCATGGCACACCTGACATAAGTTAGCAAAGGCGAAAAAATTTGAAATAGCAATAGCTCCAATTAACATGCAAACAAAAAACTGGCTATTAAAAGGTCACACAGGAAAGCTGGAGTCACCAAATAGATCAAAGAAGCCAGTACAAACGATGGAAAAGATACTCATCCAAATGATAATGAATGAGAGTCTGATGGGAAAAATTTCAATAATAAATATAGCTAACAAGACGGGGATATGTCCAAGTGAAATTACAATATTCAATGAACCCATGAAGAAATATATGTGGAGAGCAACATCTGAGACATGAACAAAACAACTGGAACATTAACCATGGTTAACAACAAAGAAAATCATCAAATGAAAACTAGTAAGCACAGAAGAAATCAGGAAAATATTAATACACAAAGATGTGCAGAAAACCCTTGACCATGAAATGGAAAGATATGAATGAGATAGCCCATGGTGTACATTCACAAAAATCATATGAAGTGTGGAAATGATGAAACAAAGAGGAATAATGGAACCAGTAGAGGTCTGCAAAATGGTCACAAAATCCCAAGCAGAGATGATAGAAGAAGAGGAGTTGTTAACATCTTCACGACTACTGTTATATCCAAAAATGCAGTAGACAATCAACAGGATAAATATAAAGAAATGGGGAGAAATCACCCCAGTAAGAACAATAGAATGGATAGACACCAACAACAAATGGTTTTTAGTTGAGATCAAAGTCACCAGGGAAGCTAGAGAAATCAAAGAAAGGAACTTCCAAAATATCAGAGAGCAACAAATGGTAGCAACAATGAAGCTCATGTTCATGGAAGCATTTACATGAACAGAATTGGAAGAGCTACTGAAATTGTACAATCAATTAGCAGTAGATGTTGAATGTATAACAGCAAGAATAGACATCAAAGAAGAAATACGACTAAAACTAAGCAGAAGGGGACTAACACAAGAATTCTGGAACACCATCCCAGAAGCAAAGATGAATTACCCCACTACAATAGGCTTAGCAACAGCACCAACTACAGAAGGTCCATACCCACACATTGAAAGGCAAATAGAAACAAAGATCCTGATTTGCACACTGCCAGAAACTATTGTGATACCAATGGTCCTCCCATGATGGAGATTACTGAAAGAAGTCAAAGTTGTGAAAACATTTCTGCATGAATACAAATTGTATGTGAACATGGAGAAAAAGACAAAAGCAATAGTAGAATGAGATGACTATAAAAAGTTGAAAGAGATAATGCAAAAAAACAATAACAGAGAGAGGGTCTACATTGAAGGCACAATAATGCCAGATCAACTGTATACACAAGGGAGACCCATTAACATACAACTGCAAGATCTTACAAAAGAAATAGAAGATTGAACTCCAAGAGTGATAATGCTATTCTCAGGGGTAAACAACATTGTATGGACTGACATCTGGGAAAGAAAGTACTGCTATTACAATGTCACAAAAAGAGTTGAAATTGTTACAATGATGTGGATCAACAAGAATGATCCTAACAACATAACTGAGCAAGAAGTAAGAGACAAAATTAGCTTCTTTTATAAAGACGAAGTGAATACCTGCAGCCTACAAAAAGTATTCATGTGTTTCTATCCTGACAATCAGATCAGGCAAGATTTTGCCCATACAAGCAGAGCTGATGCACAAATGACATGGATAATAGAAATTAAAGGGATACAATTATGCCACAAATACTATGAAATATTCTCAAAGAAAATCAATGAACTATGAGAGATTATACCAATAGCAGATGACATTCAAGAAACACGATTCCTAAAATATGCTAACACAGTAACAACCAAACTAGAGGTGGTCCTCAAGATGACAAAACAAGCCAAATTCGAGAAAGCCACATGGGCTGATCAACAGGCTGAATCAATAATTCGGAAGGCAGATACCTTAGTGCATGGAGAGCAAGCTGTGCTAAAAATAATGCAAGCTGAGGAGGGTGTGTAGCATCATCTAACACAAATCTAAAATAAGCTGCAAACATTGAGCAGAATGGGAATAAGATTGAAGAAAAGATGATTAGAAATATTGTAATCAAATCAATTAGAATAATTTAGATTTATTTGTATTATGCAACCAAGAAACAACATGTGTAATAAAAGAGAGATTGGTATCAGTCAATAAAAATACTTTTGACAAAACAAGGGGGTGAAATCACTTCCATTATTTTTAGCTGCATCTTGGCAGACAAAAGGTTTAAATTTGAATCAACAGGTACTTTTCTGAATTTACTATAAATAGATTAGAAACATTGTAAGAAGTTAATAAAGAATTTTATTTGGAATTCTTATTTTGTTCTACTATAACGGTTTGAATATTTAGTACAATGTCAAGCTAATTGAGTGGTGTTTAGTAGTGGTCTGGATCCATCACAGAGAATGATTCTAGGGCCCTGTGCCAGACTATGAAAGTGCACTTAAGTTAGGTGTAGGGGTTTTCTCTCAATTAGCTGACTAGCAATTCTTTACTACATGTACTAGAATAATTAATTGTCAACAAATGGTTGGATGACTGAAACCTAGGAAATATATTAATACTATTTTATATCCAAATTAATGACCCATAAGTGATTGATAAAGTGACCGTACATGTATTAAATTATAAATGTAAGTTAGGAAGCTGTTCAAAACTAATATATTTAGAAATGCCAATATATTTCAGTAATGGCTACATGTAACATCAAAGAACAGCTAGTAACAAGTCAGGTTGCAAATAGATACAACACTTTTACAAAATAGAGTTTAAGTCGAATTGTGCCATGCCTTGAGTATACACTGAGCTAGGATAGGGTACACATAAACTGTATCAATTGAGTTGAGATGTGGCACTCAACCAAATGGAGGAAATGGTGAAACTGGATGTGGAGATCAGCTTTGGGCAGATGCCCATCATCAATCATTGGGTAAATTACTGCATGGCTTCATCACCTAAATAGTGAATGGTTAATTCAAGTTTAATTAAGTTAACAGAAGCAATAAGCCAAGCAGCATGCAACAAGTAAAATCTTTACCCGCAGAAACACAACTAATGTTATACAGTAGCAATAGATATACAGTGACAATGCCTGGTAGAAGATATTACACAAGGGCGACTTGGATTAGCTTAACGACTGTGTGGTGGAGCCTTTCCATGACGCCATTTGACTACAGATGGTATGCAGTGGTAAATTTGTGAAGAATTTTGAGCTCTTTGGTGAGGGTCTCCATGAGGTGGTTGTTGAACTGGGGACCATGATCAGATACTAGATAGATGCTCCATTTTCCCAAGCTTGAGTATCCACTCTTTAACAACTTTTTCTCTAATGACCTCAGGGGTGGTACTGTTGAGGGGGATGAGTTGGGCATATTTGTTAAAATGATCAATTAGCACTAAGAGGTTCTGATATCCCTCATCATCACACAAGAGTTTCTCTAGGTCCATATGGACAACTTCATTGGTATGTTTGGTGGCATGGCTGTGCAGCTCAGCCCTTTGCTCTGGAAAGTGTCTGGCCCCTTGGAGCAGGCAGTTGTGCATTTATCAATAACAGCCTGAACAGTGGCCAGATGCTGATTGTAACATTAAATGTGTGTTAAGTTTGAATAATGCCTAAGTGGCCCTTTTTGTGGATCTTGTGGACTAAGTCCCTCCTGAAATACTCAGACACAGCTAATCAGCTGTTCTGACTCTTGGTGTAGAGTAAGCCAGCATTTTTCTGCTTTCATTGTATCTCTGGAAGTAATGATTGGCAGCAGGACTAAGAATATAGTTGGCATTCTTCAGATTTGCAATAATTTCAAATAGCACTTTGTTGTGCTGCTGGAGTTGTAAGATTTCTGCCTTAGTAATTTCTTCTTTAACAAGAATCAGAAGGATAGCATTTCCATGGCAGTCAGTGCTTATCTCAGGAAGGTGCTTGTAATCTGTAAGAGGAATGAATCCAAAAGGTGTCTTCTCACCTGGTGGTTTTCTGAGGTCACACTCATAACTGGGGAGAGAAGTCCAGTAATCTGCATTGATGTGTAATCACCCTGGACAATGTTGAATAGTAAAAGTAAAATTGTTTAAGTACTTGATCCAATGGGCGACTATGTTGGATTTGTCCCTTGAAAACTTCTTAAGCCAAGCTATCACAGAATTGTCATTTGTACTGTGAAGTGACAGCTGAGGATGAAGAAATGGAATTTCTTCGGACTTTCCACTAGTGCTAACATTTCAGATTTTGTGGCACTGTACTTCTGTTTGGCATTCCTGAGCTTTCTGCTGAAATATTGGATCAGGCTCTCAATGCTGTTAATAACCTGACTAAGAACTCTACTAATCACAACCAAGATGGCATCACAGTCAATGATGAATTCTTTTGAATAGTCTGGAGTATTAAGACTAGGAATTTTCCTCAGTTTTAACTTGACAGAGTCAAGCTCTTCTTGCTCTGTTCATGTCCATTTAAACTCCATGCTGTGCCACAAGAGGTTAGAGATATGTTTGGTCTTATTCACCAGCTCTGATATAAAGGCCCCCTTAATAGTTTAAGAAGCCCATAAGTTATTGAACATCCTTTACAGGACAGTGGAGTCTTAATTCTTTCCAAATGATCTTTTGAATCATTCTTAATGGAGATGCAACCTGGCTTGATAACTCTTCTGAGAAAGGTGACATGTGGCTGAAGCGGAGCACACTTGTTTCCTTTAATGTGGAGGCCAGATTCATACAAAATGTTAAGAGCTCTGCTGAGTCTTTCTAAATGTTCAGTGAAGGTGTTGCCAGCTACAAGGATGTTGTCCATATAGGCAGTAATTCCCGGCTCTAACACATTAGTGCTGTTCTGAAGCACACAAGTAACATAGCTTTGGAAGGTTGCAAGGGAATTGCAGAGCCCAAAAGCCATGTACTTCCTCCCAAAGAGGCTGTACAGAGTTATGAAGGCAGTCTTCAGGATGGTGACAGGCTTCATTGGCACCTGCCAATACACCTTACAAAGATCAAGGCAAGTAAACAGTTGGTATCAACTGGCATCATATAAAGGTCTTCAATACACCAAAGAAGATATGTGTCTTTCACAGTTACATCATTTAATTTCCTAAAGTCCACACATAGGTGGTACTAGTTGCCCTGCCTGATGAATATGGTGGGCACTGCATATGGGCTATTGCTGCCTTGTATTATGCCATTCTCTATAAGATCATTTAAAATTATCTCATATTCCTCAAAGAGGTTTTCTGGCACTCTTCTGACAGGAAGACAGATTGGGCAATCATTCTTGGCTTCAATTTCATGTTGTTTGCCAATGGCCTGACCAATGCTAATCAAGCCATAGTTGAAGACATTGTGATGTTGTCAAAGCAAAAGAGAGAGTGATTCACGTTATTGAGGACTGAGATGGGGATGCATCCTCTCATTAACAGGAGGAATCTGAACAGTGTTGCTTGGTTCCACAAGATTGTGTATTGCCATTAGAATGGGCAAACAAGCAATGGCTTTCAGCTCTAGCCAGACTGGAGTTGCAACAATAAGTGACTTGGAGGGGTCTATTCTGACCAGAAAAGCAGAAATATTTAATACAGTGATGTATGTCCTGCCTTTTGAGAGGTAATAGAGATCTGGAGAGTAGTTAATTCCAGTAAAATGCTTCCCTTTGTATCTGGAGACCATAACATTGGCTATGTACTGGGAATCTGTGGTGACTGCTCCATATTGCGAATGTTGAGGCTCAACAATTACTGGCTCAGAAAACTTTAGCAACATTTCCTGTTCAGGAACAGTGGTGAGTTCCTGCCTGTGTTTGTTTTGGCAGATGGAGATCATGTTGCTTTCATAGTTGATAACACAGAAGTTCTGCACAAGGAAGTCATTGCCCATGATTATATTGTATGGCAGTAGCTGATCACAAGTATCAATGATGATCAAGTCCACAGAGAACAATTCCTAATGAATATGCAGTTCTAGATTTGGTACACAACCTTTTAAAGATATTGAATTTCTGGAAGCATCCAACAAGCAGGCAGTGGATGGGAGTAATTCATCCCTAGACAAGCACAGCTTGGTGCAACAAGTGTTGCTGATAATGGAGGGTGAGACTCCAGTGTCAATAATGACATTAACAAAAGTTCCATTTATATCCACAGGGATAACATTAGTATGCAATAGTAAGGTGATAACCAAAACATTGTGTGCACATTTTATATGGGGCAGTGCTCCAGCTAGGAATTAATGGAATCAATTGGCAGATAATGAGAGCACGCTTTGTGTTCTGGTTCATTGATAATAATGCCATTGGCTTGGTGTGGCCCTTTTGACCACAGTGGTAGCAATGAGTTTGCCGTCTTTGGCTTGGAAGCAGGAGTGCTTGGTGAAGCAAGAGGTTTCTGAGTTGAGGAACCTGTTTTATGTTCTCCAGCATCCTTGTTGATGCAAGTATTATTATGGAACATGTAAACAATGCTGATAGCTTTTCAAATGATAAGATTGAGCTCATCTTCAGGGTCACACTTTAATTCAAGGCAACTGTGGATATTGGGCAGAAAGCCCCAACAAATGCATGAGAAGAGATCATGCTTTGAGTATTTGGGCATCAGCTTACTCAAGCAAAACAGTCTTTCTACCTGTGTGATATATCTATTGCCCTTCTTAAAGGATAGATCACAGAGTAGAGTTTTATACTGATGCTTTATATGAGGAGCTTTGTAGTGGTCCTTGAAAAACCAATTAGTAATTGATAGTTCTTTTTGACATCTTTGTCTAACATCATATATTGATTATATGCAAGACCTTGTAAGTACATAGGGAACTGAGCTACAGCAGCATCATGGGTGGCTCAATACTGCCTCATTGTCAGTTTGAAAAGGGAAAACCATTCCTCAAAGGACTAAGATATTTTGTCAATTTTTCCAGTAAATTTGGGAAGTGTAACATCCTCTACCAGGCATTACTACTGTTTATCCTTTGTTACTGTATAGCATTAGTTGTGTCTTTGCAGGTAGGGATTTACTGACTAGATACTGTTTAGCTTTTGTTTCTCTGTTAACATAACATAACTAGATTTGACTATTCACTGTTTAGGTGACAAAGCCATACAGCAATCTCTCCAAAGATCAGTAGTGGGCATCTGCCAGAAGCTGATCTCCACATCCAGTTTCACCAGTCCATTGGCAATCCATTTGGTTGAGTTCCACCTCTCAGCAGTGATATAACTTATGTGTACCCTATCCTAGCTCAGTGTATACTCAAGACAAGACACAATTTAACTTATACTCTATTTTGTAAAAGTTTTTCATGAATGTGAAACTGGACTTATTACTAGCTGCTTAATTAATATTACATGAAGCCATTACCAAAATAAATTGGCTTTAATAAATAGTTTAATATTGAGCAGCTTCCTAACCTACATTTATTAATTAGTACATGTTTAGTAACTTTATCAGTCATTTTATAGTCACTAATTTGGATCTGAAATAGTAATAATATATTACCTAGGTTTTGGTCATCCAACTGTATTTTGAATTCATTTATTTTGATACATGTACTGAATGATTGCTAGTCAGCTAAACAAGAGAAAAACCCCTAAACCTAACTTAAGTGCACCTTCATAGTCTGGCACAAAGACCCTAGAATCAATCTCAATGATGGATTAAGACCACTACTAAACACCACTCATTTAGCTTGACATCATAATAAATATTCAAACTGTATTAACAGAACAAAATAAGAATTCCAAATAAAATTCTTTATCAATTGCTTACAAGGTTTTGAATCTATTTATAGCAAATTCAGAAAAGTACCTGTTGAGTTCAAATTTGAACTTTCATCTGCCAATATGGTGACTAAAAATAATGGAAGTGATTTCTTCCCCTCATTTTGCCAAAAGTATTATTATCAACAGATACTAATCTCTTAAAATTGACACTTATTGTTTCTTGGTTGAATAATACAATTTAATCTAACTGATCTAATAATTTTATAATATTGCTAATCATAATTTGTCTTTGATCTTATTCTTTTTCTGATTTGATGTTAGCAGCTTAGTTGATTTGGATGATTCTACACTTGTATGGGTTTTATTCTAACACCAAAACTATACCAAAATTGTATTGTCATGCAATTAACATGTTTTAGCTCAATTACAAAATTATTTATCATTCTCATGCAGGTTTCCTATTTGGATAGTTGGCATCATGTACAAAATCTTCTAATAAAGTTTTTTTCAAAGTGTATGGAAATGCATACAATAGCATTTACTATATTAAGGAACTGTTAATTTTGGTGGAATGCAAAATATACATTATTTTTTTTATGGATAGAAAAATTTTTAGTCATCAATGCATCATCACAAATGCAACATAAACCCAATGTATACAAACAAGTGTAAGAATGCAAACTAAATAATGTGTGAAATAGCTCCATCTAATATAAATCAATTAATGAATTAGACCCCATAAATATAACAAAAATTATTCATTCCATAAATGTTACAAATGTTGAATCACTAATTAAACCACTCCTTGATATCAGTGAGTCAGCCAAATGTTACAATAACTTCAGGGTGTCCCATTGGAACCAGGTCTGCCTTGCTATAACTACTTTTACACGTCATACATTGTTTTTCAATGATGTAGGCACAATTTTGATTTAATTAAAGATGGTTTCACTTTAAAAACATTTGTTTATTGCCATAAAATGATAAGAATGACACAAATTGGTGACAGGTCATAGATTGAAGGCAATGCATTTTGGACATACAAATGCATCTACATGCAAATAATGAGGTTTTATTTGATAATCTATGCATATTATAATATTTCATGCTTAATTGAGCACATTTTTTAAATTTCCACTTTAAACTAAATTATATATATCAATTTGTGTTACATTGAATATTTTTTAAATCATATTCACTCTAAATTTACTATTTTTATAGATAAGATAAGATAATAGATTCTATATTCAGATAACTGTTTACAATTCAATAACTGAAAAGTTATCTGATTAGCATCATAAATTACAAAAAAATAATGATTCTACAAATAAAATACATTAAAAAAAGTAGCAATTCATACAGGCTATGGATGAATTACTTTATATTGCTATTTTACTGGCGAGTTATCATATAGTCATTGTTGTAAAATTTAAATCCTAACTATGATGTACCTGAGATATATTTTTGCTAAAGGAAGATTTTTAAATGCTTTTTAACAGGTTTCAATTTTTCAATGCTTTTAATTTCTTTAAGTAGAGAATTCCAGGTTTGAATTGCAACATTAATGAAAGATTTCTTCAAAACTTTTTCTTATACTTAACACATGTAAAATATTTATATCTTGAATTCTGTTTATGCACAAATACAGGAATTTAATTGAATTATAACTAGTAGTTTCCTGAAACTATAAATTACATGTTGACTTTTGTTTTGTCAGTAGATATATTATTGCTTTGTATGTGTTTTACAAAATTTCTAGCTCTCAAATTTTTTTGTAAATGTTTTGTTAATAATTAATACAAAATATTTATCATGTAGATTTATGCACCATGCTATCTAACCATGCAGTTGATTATGTAGCATCATCCAAAGCAACTAAGCTGCAAGCGAGGAATAACGTCGAATGATTGATAATAATTAGAATTGATTGTAAAATTTAGTTAATTATCTTAGTTACTTTGTACAATGCAACTAAGCCATAATATTGTTCAAATTAAGAAAAACTTGTTAGCTGATCAAGTAACATTTGACAAATTATATTGAGCAAAATTATGCTTACGAAGGAACAGCCATATTGGCAGACGAATCATTTAAAATTTAAAATCAGCAGGTACTTTTGGAAAATTTTTATAAATAGCTTTGAACTAAACAGAAATTTGATGAACAATAAATTCTTCGGAGTTTATTTTATTTTCCTTCTTCTGTTATCTGGTTTGATTATTTAGTAAAATGTGCAGCTAGGCAAGTTGTGTCGAGTAGTGGCTGGATTCCATCACAGGATCGATTTGTAGGGTCCCTGTGCCAGTCATGAAACCGCACTTATGTTACAGTTAGGAGTTTTTCGATTCTTGCCAAGTCTGACTATCAATTCATACATGTATAAAATAATCAATGCTTAAAACGACTGGATAGTCGACACTTAGGGATATGTATATATTCTTAATAGTAGGAGACTCGACTATAATTGACCANTCAAGTCGAATCTCTCCAAGCCGAGCTCAACACTCAACATGTTGCATACCAGAAAATGGAAATGCGAATGCTAGAGTCTACTGTCACATTGGAGTTGCAAACTCATGAGTTAAAAACCCAGATGGCTAAGTCAGAAGAAGATAATCTCTTAAAGGTTCCTGTTGGCGAATTTGTTACTCATGCCACACTACACAAAGCTTTAGGGGATTGGGCCGAGAGGATCACTGATCAGCTTGCACAGATGATTCGATCTGGAGAAGGTAGAAATTCAACCCCTGCTTGCCTGAGTGCACCCATGCCCTCACCGTGCGATGAAAATAAGGTGACGATCCCACCCACTTCAGGGTCATCTTGCAGCACTTTGTTTGTGCCGTCTAATCTTGCATTCACTCAAGCATCTATTGCTACTGCTGTTACCCCTTCGAGAGACTTCACTACTCCTGTCCACGTGCAGCCTCCTTGTGTTTCCACCACAGTAACTACCGCAAAAGAACATATTACTGATGCAATGAGCCCAGTAAATGGTACCACCTCAGATAAGCAACCTCGTTTTCGTAGTTTGATTCTTCCTGTTGAGACTCCTGGACAAATACTGGTGCATAGTAAACATTCAGTCTTACCTAAATTCACTGAACAAATCAATGCAGTTGCACAATCTTTTGAAAATTCACTGAACAAATCAATGCAGTTGCACAATCTTTTGAGGAGTGGTTCTTTCTGTTTGAGCTTCATATGAAACAGTATAAAACATCTCAGGAAGACGCTGTATCACAATTCCCACTATATTTAAGTGGGCTAGCATACAATCAATAAATAATGTTGGATAGGAATATCAAGACTGATTATCAACTGTTAGTTGGATTTTTTGAGGATCACTACAAGGCCCCTCATATAAAACACCAATACAAGACTCTGCTCTGCGATATGTCTTTTAAGAGAGGGAATGATATTTGTAATTACTTTACACAAGTTGAGAGACTTTTCTGATTAAGTAGCTTGTCTCCCAAGTATTTTCAGCATGATTAATTCTCCTATATTTGCAGAGGTTTTCCCCCTTCAATTTGGAGTCACTTGGAGATGAAATGCAACCCAGAGGAGAGCTTACATGAGATTATACAAAAGGCAATTAGTGTTGTTTACATGATTTATAACTCTACCAGAATCAATAAAGATCTGCATGAACTATCTGGAACAACTGTATGACATGAGTCCAAGAAAATGGTCTTGAAGAAAGACTTTGACATGGCGTCAGTAAGGTGTTTTCAATGTGGTGAGAAAGGACATTTTAAGTCTAATTGTAAGGCAAAATCCAAATTGTTGCCGAAGGTGAGGGTTTCTTGGTGGATGATCATGATCTTGTTATGTCTGCTTCTGATACCTTGTTAGTTGATCTGACAGAGAACCAGTCCCCACATTTAAATTAATTGGAGCACCAACTCCTTCAAAACGTGCACAGGACGTACTGGTTATCACGAATCTGATAAGGAAAAATCTAATTCCTGTGGAAATGAATGGACAAATTATTAATGCCACTATCAACACTGGGGCTGCAGCTTCAATCATAAGCGATGAATGCTGTAAAGACATTTGCTTCACCCATGATTCATTAAATCCATCATCAGATCTGAAACTCATTGATGCATCAGGAAATTCAATTTCACTGAAAGGGAAATTACGAAATGCCACGCTAAAGATTTGCGCTGAACAGTTTGAAGTTGACCTCATTGTCATTGATACAGCTAACCATCAACTTCCCTACAATTTGATTCTGGGTAATGACTTCCTCGAGAGGAATGCATGCATGATCGATTATAAAAATAACACGATATCCATAAAAGATCAAGACGCCACACAGTTAGCCATGATTCCCAAACTGGAAGTAGTGTTTAATTTATCTGATACTGTCTACTTAGAAGCAAATAATTCAGGGAAGCAACAGCCCCTATGCTGTCGCCAACAGTGTTTATTCAACAAGGGGAAAAATACAGGCTATGTATCAACTTTTGGAAATTAAATGATATCATGATCAAAGACGCTTACCTGTTGCCTCGAATCGAGGACCTGTTATACGATGCCAGTAAATATAAGTTTTTCTCCTGCCTAGATCTCTGTAAAGCTTACTGGCAGGTGCTGATGCATCAGTCTGACATTCAAAAGACTGCATTCATTACACCATACGGCCTATATGAATGGAAATATATGGCTTTCAGGTTATGTAATGCCCCTGCAACTTTTCAGCGCTATGTAACCAAAGTCTTAACCAACAAGTCCAATATTCTCAAACCCTGTATTTCGGCATATATTGACGACATCCTTGTCGCGAGTAATACTTTTGACGAACATCTTGAAAAATTGAACCGGACTTTGGAACTGTTGCAGAAAGCCAGACTTAAGGTAAATGGAAATAAATGCTCTCTGGCACAAATCAAAGTTACGTTCCTTGGCAGAGTGATAGAACATGGAAGAATCTCAATAAAAACCAATGCCAAGCAATTTCTAGAAAAAATTGAGACACCCCAGAGCCGAAAAGATGTGCAGAGGTTAATGGGATTTCTAAATTACTACGGAATGTTTATCCCTGATTTGGCTGAAAAAACAAAATCTATAACTCAACTACTCAAGAAATCTCACAAGTTCAAATGGACCTGGACTGAACAGGAAGCTTTAGAAGGGATCAAAGTCGAGTTACAAAAAATACCTTCTCTGAATACCCCAGACTACAACAAAGACTTTATCGTGGACTGCGACGCAAGCGCTGTAGCCATCAGTGGCGTACTCAGCCAGGAAATAAACGGAATCGAAAGCCCAGTGCAATATTTTAGTAGAAAACTACGAGCTGCTGAGAAGAATTACAGTGCAACCAAATGCGAGATGTTAGCATTAGTGGAGTCACTCAAAAAATTCCGATATTTCATCTTAGGTCGAAAGTTCATTGTATGCACGGATAATAGTGCACTAGCCTGGCTTAAGAAATTTTCAGGAGATAAGTCCAACATAGTAGCCAGATGGATAGAATACCTGAACGATTTTTCCTTCTCAATAAAACATCGCCCTGGACATTTGCACTTGAACGCCAACTACTGGACAGCGTTGCCAAGCTACGAAAGGGATTTAAAAAAGCCAGCTGGAGAGAAGATCCCATTCGCATTTATACCACACACAGAATATGAATTGATTCCTGAAATAAATGCTGATCGAAACGGGAAAGAGATCCTACCAATCTTAATCCGGAAAGAAATATCTGAAGAAGAGATTATTAAACATCAGCAAAATGATCTCACACTCTCTGATATTATGAAAAGGATGAAGGACCCCTTCCATCCCCTCTCACTGACCGCTATTAGATATTACAATTGCTACAACTGGAAAAGGACAGAGAAAGGATTACTATATGCAAAGAGTCAAAATAATTGCCTTGCCATTCCAGAATATTTCAAAAGAGATTTTGTGAGGAGGGTTCACAAACGGGGTCATTTAGGGATTATCCAAACCGAGAAGACATTTAACTCTCGCTATGTTACTATTGGGATTCGAGCAACAGTGCAGGATATAATACACAAATGTGGTAAGTGTTTATTAAATAATCCCTCTCATTTCCTGGAACAGCGGGTGGAATTGGAATGTTGCGCAGCCACCAGTCCCAACAAGATCGTACATATGGACCTGGAGAAATTATCTCGTGACAGCAAAGGATTTCAACATCTCTTAGTAATCATAGACCACTTTACCAAATATGCTAGGATAATTCCCATGGACAGTGCACACGCTGAAAAGGTAGCTGATAAAGTAGTGAAAGAATGGATTTTAAAATATGGTCCTATGTCGCGACTAATTTCAGATCATGGCCCGCAATTTGAAAGCAATTTGATGAAAACCCTCATGTCTGAATTAGAAATATTACATGACTTCACTACTGCATACCATCCACAAGCCAATGGCTTAGTGGAACAGCTAAACTGAACTTTAATAAAATTAATCAGAGTGGCATTATCGTGAGCAGCAGGAAAGGATTGGCGTTGGGTGATCAAATGTATTGAATTTTTTTATAATACCTCAGTTCATTCTACAACTGGAGTCAGTCCATTTAAAGCCATGTTCAGCCGCGAAGCATTAACCTCACTATCAATGATGTATCCAAATTATTCTGAAATTACCTTAGATAAATATGTTGATCAGAACTATATGGTGAATCACACAAACGAGGAGATAAAGTATTTGCCTATCTACCTTGTGTTACAACCGATCACAATCAAGTGTGAAAATTAGCCAATAATTGGCAAGGTCCATTCACCGTGGAGAAAGTGCTCTACCACAATACATACACACTCAATAACGGAAAAACAGTGCACTTTCAGAGATTAAAATGATCAATTAAGGACATTGACAATGTCATCATTGATGATAATAACGAATTTACATTAGTTGATAATGGTATCGATGAATTTGAAACTTATGATAATTTAACCAAATTTGCTGAGGAAGATTTTTATGATACTGATTATGAACATGATATAGTAGATAATGT
>CABFPE010000737.1:5798-17082 GCA_900660155.1 Hofstenia miamia
TGAGAGAGGTGACTACAAAAAATCAAAAGCAATACTGTTACAAAATGATAAAAAAGAAAGAGTTTACATCGAAGGCACAATAACGCCAGACCAGCTGTACACACATGGGAAACCAATAAATGTACAACTACAAGATCTTAGAAATGAAATCAAAGAATGAAACCCAAGAGCTATAATGTTATTCTCTGGAGTAAATGATATAGTCTGGACTGACATATGGGAAAAGAGATACTGATACTATGACGTTACGAAGAGGGTCGAAATTGTTATGATGATGAGACTAAATAAAAACGATCCCAACACGATTACTGAAGAAGAAGTAAGAAATAACATCAGTTTTTTCTATAAGAATGTGGCAAATACTCGAAGTCTAAGGAAAGTTTTCATGTTCTTTTACCCTGATAACCAAATCAGAGAAGACTTGGCACACGTTTCCTAAAATATGCAAATGTTGTAATGACAGAGAGAGAAGCAATTCTAAAGATGACAAAACAAACAGAATTCGAGAAAACAATGTGGTCTGATCAGCAGAAAAAATGATAATTCGCAAGGCGGACACTTTGGTACATGGAAAATGAGCTGTGCTAAAAATAACACAAGCTGAAGTGGGCGTGTAGCATCATCCAAAATAATGAGAAAAAAAATTCAAACATCGCAGAAGAGAGTAAGATCGAAAAGGAGTTGATTAAAAAATATTATAATCAATTAGTTGCTATGATTTCAGATTAATTTGTAAAATGCAACCAAGAATAAAATATGTGTGAAAAAAGAGATAATTGATCTGCTGATAAAAATAATTTTGACCAAAAGAAGCTTACCTTATTTTAAAGCCGCCATATTGGCAGAAGTTTAAATTTGAATTCACAGGTACTTCTTTTTGAATTACTATAAATACATTGAAACTTATTGTAAGAATTTGATAAAGAATTTTACTTAGAATTCTTATTTTTCATCTTATTAATGGTTTGATTATTTAATACAATGTTGAGCTAATCAAGCAGTGTTTAGTAGTGGTCTGGATACATCACAGGGAACGATTCTAGGGTCCCTGTGCCAGATCATGAAAGTGCACTTATGTTAGGTGTAGGGGTTTTCTCTTGATTAGCTGACTAGCATTTCCTTTCTACATGTATCAGATAACTAACTGTCAACAAATGGTTGGATAACCAAACCCTAGGAATTATCTTAATATTATTTTAGATCTAAATTTATGACCTATAATCAACTGATAAAATGACCATACATGTAGTAAATTATAAATATAGGCTAGGAAGTTGTTTGAACAGAATTTATTTATATAAGCCAATATATTTCAGTAATGGCTACATGTAATACTTAATGAACAACTAGAAACAATTCAGGTTGAAATTAGATATAACACTTTCACATAATAGAGTTTAAGTTGAATTGTGTCATGTCTTGAGTAAGCACTGAGCTAATGTAGGGTACACATAAGCTATATCAATTGAGCTGAAAGGTGGCACTCATGCATTGGATAGAGTGGTGACACTGGATGTGGAGATCTGCTTCAGGCAGATGCCCATCAGAAGATCATTATAGAGATTACAGCATGGCTTCCTCACCTAAAAAGTGAGCAGTTAATTCTAGGTTACATGAGTTGACCAAAGAAACTAGTCAAACAGTAACAACAAGTAAATCCTTACCCACAAAAACACAGCTAACATTATAAAGTAACAGTAGATAAACAGTGATAATGCCTGGTAGAGGATGTTACAATTTGATATAGAATGCATATCACAAAAAATTCAAAGTGTCTTGCCTGACCCACAAAGGAGTTTTACAGTGGATGACATTCACCAAACCCCATCTGGTATTTGTATAGTTAGTGCCACTGAAAAAGAGCTGCTTTCCACCAACATATTTTCTGGTGAAAAATGTATGGAAGAGGGAGGGAATGAATTTCGCAAAATTGCTAAAGATTCATTTGCTGCCAAGAAAAGCACAGGCAATTAATAATTTCACAAGTAGATAGGGAGTATTTTATGGAAAATTCTACTGTTTGTGTGTTTTGCAGTAAAGAATTTGAAGGTAGCTCTCATAAAGTAATTGATCACTGCCATTATACTGGAAAAGTACATGGTGTTGCACACAAAAATTATAACATATTACACTGTAACCCTCAATTTATGCCAGTTTTTGCACACAATGGCAGTAAGTATGATATAAACTTGCTATTGAAAAGCTTAAAGTTCAAGGAAAATGATACCTTGAAATGTATACTATGCATGTCTGAAAACTTCACTTCATTTAGTCTTATGGTCCCAATGTATAACTAAAAGGATAAAAATTGTGCAACTAAATGGATTCATGAAGAGTTGAGATAGATTTTTGGACTCATATTGATTTGTTACTGATAGCTTGTCAAATCTGGCTAAAAATATTGCACCAGACAAATACCAATTCTTAAAAGCAGGCATGGTTGAACAGAAGGCATCAGCATTTATCACAGGTAAAGTTCAATTTCCAATTGAGTAGTTTGACTCATTGGATAAATTTAATAAAACATGATTGCCAGAATTGCACCATCAGTATAATAGATTAACTGGCAAAATACCACTAACACAACAGGAGTTAGAACATGATCAGAACAGTACTTGGGTTAATGGAGGGTGTACTACATTTAGAGACTTCCACAATAATTATTTAATGTTGGATACACTGCTGTTGGCAGATGTACTTTGTGAATTTCATCTTGAAAGCAAACAAACATATGGGATGGATCCTACTCATTTTTTTACACTGTCCAACTTTAGCTGGAATGCCATGTTAGACTACACAAACTTCTCACTTGATCCAACTAGAATATATTGAGGCTGGCATTAGAAGAGGCATGTCAGGCAATTACTCAGAATGCTACTTTAAGGCAAGCAACCCCATGGTAGAGGGCTATGACCCTGAAAAGGAGACAACTTATGCCATTTTCTTAGATATGAATTCTTTGGATTGGGGTACCATGACCATGAATTTGCCTGTTGGACAGCTGCATCAATAGAGTATATTTTGAATGCACCCCAGGATGGAGATTTGGGCTATTTAGTGGAGGTGGACCTGGAATATCACTGTAATTTACATGAACAACAATTTGATTTTCCCTTGGCACCACATAAGATGATTATTGAAGATCAACATCTGTTGCCTGTCACAAGAAATATTAAAGAGTCATTAGGACTGAAATCTGGCAAAGTCACAAAGTTGGTTCAAACATTTTTCAAGAGGGAGAGATATGTAGTGTACTATGAAGTTTTGAAATTTTACATTGAGCAAGGGCTGAAGATAACCAAGTTCCACAGGGCACTACAATTCAGACAGGCACCATTTTTAAAGTCCTACATAGATTTAAATACATTAAAATGCAAGGCAGCTACAAATGATTTTGAGAAGAGCATATATAAGCTCATGTCTAATGCAGTATTTGGCAAAACAATGGAGTATCTAAGAAAACAATGCAAGGCAAAATTTGTTGGGGATCAAGAAGCAGCAGAAAAGTTAATAAAACAGCTAGAATTTAAGTCATTTAACATAATTAATGAAAAGTTGATGCAGGTCATGCTAAGAAACAAAGAAATTGTATGGAATAAGCCAAATTATGTGGGTCAGGCCATTTTAGACCTTTCTAAGCTCCAGATGTTTAAATTCCATTATAACATAATGAAGCCTGCATTTGCAAATTGAATCACAGTTTTATACAGTGACACAGACTCCCTCCTCTATAAAATAATACCAGAAATGTGTATGAAGAACTGGCATCATTGGCACACCACTTGACCACTTTGACTTTTCAAATTATTCTAGAGGCTCACCATTATTTAGTGAAAAAAACAAAAAAACATATTTGAAAGTAAAGGACAAACTTGGTGGTGATGCCATCAGTCAGGTTGTAGCCCTGAAATCAAAGATGTACTCTGTACAGTATATCTCCAATAATAAATGCAATAAGAAGGCAAGTGCTAAGGGTGTTGTGGGGGCTGTCAAGAAGATGATGAACTTTGATCTCTTCAAATCAATTTTGGACAATGAAGAAATTGTTTGCCATCCAAATAATCACCAAATTGCTGTACAGACCACCAATACAATTTCTCTGACTTCATATGATGATAAATGCTACCTCCTTTATAAATATCAAAGTCTGCCTTATGGACATAGAGGTAGGCTTATTAATTATAGTATTATGTATTCATGTGTGTTTTTAGATATTACACCTCTGGTGTATAGTGAATTTGGCTCCCCCTCTTTTCAGTTAAAAAGAGCTGCTTCCAATATTGACCATGGACCTCCATCAAAGAGACTTATGCTTGGTGAATAGCAGAAAAAGAACAGAGACTTGTATATACAATTTATATAAATTATTACTTACAGTTGTTTTAGATAAACTAATTTAACTGGATTTTGTGTTACTTTGTAAATAAATTTTGTCTTGTGCTTTCACCTCTATTTCTGAATAAGTATTCTTTTAATGTCTATATTTAAAAGAGTGTTTATTTAAATTGAACTCATTTCTTGTTTATGTCTTGCAGGAGATTATTGTTTTAAATTCTGTCACCTACAAAAGGTATATGTATTTATTCCAGTATATTACACTTTTACTCATTTAGCTATTGTTGCTGTGAAGGCCTCAATTTGGGAAGAAATTGAAAAAGATCATCTGAACATTGCACCCCCTCTGCTTTTGATCCCTCAACATACAATTGTGCATTACCAGGCATAATTTTTTTTTAATACTAACTTACTATGTGTTTAGGTCTGTGGTAACAATAGGCCTCCTGAGGAAAGCCAGCCATATTAAATAAATGGCTTAATGCATTTCTGATGGCCACCTCCTAGCTGAATGTGGGAGTTCTGTCATATTTTAGAATGAAAATGAAAACTTGAAGATTGCACAATGCTGAACTTCATCACTCAGAGCTGTTGTGTAATATATGCTTTTACATTTAGTGCAAATTATACTTTGTATAATCTATATCATTGATTAATATTAATGAATGTTGAAATATACATCTATACAACTGTTATACCCAAGTGTTGGCTTTTACTCCCATGAATTATTTTCCTTAATACATGGTGTTGCATGCTTAAACATTGTTACAACAAATATTTCATACTATATTAACAGAGGTAAATACATCAGTTTGCCTATAAAATAAAAACTTTGTCAAAAAATTAATATGCTCAATTTAATATTGTCAAAAACATTTATTGTCTTCAATTATATCACTTTGCCAAAATTTTAGCTATCAAAAATAAAACTTCGTCAAAATATTAATTTGTTCAATTTAACTATGTCAAAAATATTTTGTCACTAGATGGCGTCCAATAGAATCATTTCATTTTCATTTGGCAAATAGTAATGGGGAACTTCAGGGTGCCTGTAGGAACGTGCTAGCACTCTACATAACTACTTTAAGTGAACCCAATTGGTTGAAATGGATCTGATTTCATACATGTATTGTGTGATGTTGCATTGACTAAGCATATTTTCTACTATCTGCATCCATGAACCTAACCAGTGGTGCAGCCAAAAGAGGGCATGATGGCATGCCCCTCCCTTGGGTTGGTCAGCCATATCCTATTTCGTCATTTTTTAATCCATCCTGCCCCTTCATGAGAACACTCTCTATTCCCATCCTTCACTTTTTTTGGGTGGGTTCAATTCAATTTTGAGTCAAAATTCTCAGTTTTGGTTTGTTTCACTTTGTTTGAAAAAATTGAGTAACAGACAAATAAATTCAGCAACATAAAATTGCTTCGTAATGAAATAAAAGTTTTATATTAAACATGCTATAGCTCAAAATATGTAATTTTTTCTTAACTTTCTTTTTTTACAGGTGTCCCTACAGTGAATTTCTTTTCTGCCTGTAACCCATATCATAGTACTTTAGTGTTCTTGTCCATTGACTAAGCTCTCTTGCTTCTTGCATGAACTAAGATCAGGCTATAGGCCTAGTGTCTCCATGATTTTGGTTCTGGTCATATTCGCTTTAAATAATATTTAAAGCAACATTACTACCAAGGGTGAGAGATCACCAAGGATTTGTCGTAGTTTATTGAAGCATTCAATAGTAGGATNATTGCACAATGCTGAACTTCATCACTCAGAGCTGTTGTGTAATATATGCTTTTACATTTAGTGCAAATTATACTTTGTATAATCTATATCATTGATTAATATTAATGAATGTTGAAATATACATCTATACAACTGTTATACCCAAGTGTTGGCTTTTACTCCCATGAATAATTTTCGTTAATACATGGTGTTGCATGCTTAAACATTGTTACAACAAATATTTCATACTATATTAAGAGAGGTAAATACATCAGTTTGCCTATAAAATAAAAACTTTGTCAAAAAAATTATTATGCTCAATTTAATATTGTCAAAGACATTTATTGTCTTCAATTATATCACTTTGCCAAAATCCTAGCAATCAAAAATAAAACATTGTCAAAAAATCCAATAGAATCACTTCATTTTCATGTGGCAAATAGCAATGGGGTGTTACAAGAACTTCAGGGTGTCCATTAGGAGCATACTAGCACTCTATATAACTAATACTTAATGATTACTTACATGAAAAAGAAAAAGAAATAATTTATTCATATCAGATTTAAATAATTTTAATTGCTTTATTTTGCCACTAGATGGCTACCAAATACAAAAATAATTTCTTAATATGTAATTCCTGTCCAAAATTTGGGAATAAAATGCTTATTGTATTTAGTCTTATTCTATTCATCATTTAATGAATAAAAAGATCAGCTTGATATTAAAGCATCATTTAGATAGGCACAAAAACAGATATGAATTTTGTTCAGTGATGCAAAACTTTGTAGTTCATTAGTGTCATTTAAAAATATACTTGTAAAATCAAATACCAGACTAACCTTCCACATTCAGAAAGTTCTGAATTACAAGAAAACAAAAAGTAGGTCTTACTTGATGCAATAATTTCAATGTAAAATTCATTAAAAGATAATTTTGGCAATTCATCCCCTTCTGCTTTAATAATTACACAATTAATATCTATAGAATATTGAAATATTTCAGTAAACATTGCAAAATCCTAGTATTTGAATAGCTAGTGTGTGCAAACTACTTAATATAATTGAAGTTTTCAATTTAGGATGGAAATTTACATTTTTAGTGTTAAATTGTCTTGTTGAATTTTACACTTATTCAATATTCCAAAATTGGTTAGTAAAAATACTCTCAGCCCTTGGAAGTCATTTGTTTGAAAACTGTTTTGTTTCCATTATTTACAATTACTAAATTCATATAATATTATTTTTCAATATAATAAAATACTCTTCTACACTAAAAGTTTTATGATTCACAAATACTAATCTTTGATTGTAAAGAAAATAATTCTTTTTTTGTTCATTTTTCTTGATTTAGTTTCACTTTGAAAAAGAGATGATTAATAATACTTGGTAGCATCATATAATCAATAAAATATTTGGCATTAAGAAATATTGAATTATGTATTATTTTGTTGTGGGATTTTAAGTAATAATAGATGAGTGAGCAAATGTTGGTCCAACCTATTTTTGCATTTCAGAGAATTATGAAAATATTATATTTTTATGACCATCTCAATTATTTTTAATTTATTAAGAAATTTTGCTATGCTTAGATGTTGGTAAATGCTTTCACTTTACTGCTTCAGGCAAGTGCTGTTAAGCAAAATAACATTATCCAATATCAGTTGATACTGGTGTAGATTGAGCAAATATCAATAGATACCAATAATAATTCACTGATATTTTGGGTAAAAACAGATATTTGATGAAAACAATCAATTGCACAGATAAGAATATACCTCAAATATTCATCATAGAATGCCTTGCATTTTTTAGTAAGGATTGTGTTAGCTCTATTAAACAAGCATCCCACAGCATCCACTCCAGCATGGCATGATAAGATGGTTTTGGTAAATATAGCACTGTTGCCATTTTGTGTAGTAGTTAATTGCTCTTTCAAGTTTAGCAATACTGATCAATACTAAAATCACTGAAGTTATATTCTAACAATATTGAAAGATACATATTGGTTTCTGTCAATGCACTACTTCAGGCAGCAAATCTTGGGGTCCTAATCCTTATTGCTAAGGTCAGTAGTAACTGCTACCTCTGCTATTCAAGAATGTAGTGAACAGCAAGACAATGAAGCATATTTTTAGCTTAACATTTCCTAAAATTTCGTTTGCTAATCAAACCAATGATATGCTTCATAAAATTGTAGATTATTTTCGAAGTTTGTACTAAGTTGTGATTGCTCAAAGTGTAAAGTGGTGCACAATATTCCTTTTCAAATGTAAGCACTACCAGTTCTTTGACCACTCGTGATATTTGTTTACAACAAGAAAGGCAAAATTTGAATGACATTAAACTTTATAATTCATCATTTGGAAATATTTTTCGACATTTCTGGCTTTAACTAAATGTATCATTCTGGCCATAAAAATAGCATATTCAAAATTGGGTTTGTTATTTCATTTGTTTTGTATACAACATGTGACAAGCACGTGATAGCTGGATGACCTGATTAGTTTAGTTTATAAGCCAATGAGAATCGTTGTTGAAGTGAAAGTTATTGCATATAAATTGTTTTATGAGTTTGTGCAGTTAATTTTGTTAAGAATGAGGAAAAGTACGCAATATTTTTAGTAAGTGTGTAGTAAAAATCATTGCTTTGTTGAAAATGAAGGTATAAAACAAAGTTTGATAACTAATAAATTGAATCTCAGTCAATCTGCCATATCAAGAGTTCTCAAAAGGTATGGTGAAACAGGCTCATTTTCATACAGGAAGTCTACTGGCAGAGCCTCGCAGTTTACAAAAATACAATTGACATATTAATAAAGAGATTGGTAGTCGACTCTCACATGTGCAGTTCTGCTGAAATCAAGACAGATACAAACCTACTTCCTGAAGTGTCAGTTAGCAGAAGAACCATCCTTCGTCGACTACAAGTGGACTTTAAACTCCGTGCCTATCATCCAGCCACTCAACCTGTCTCTCAGCAAAGAACATCAAAGACAGACTCATTTTCGCAAAAAATACAAAGACTGAGCAGTGGATCCATTGAGTCATAAATGTTTACCAATAAATTAGTCTTCAAGCAGTTTTATGCATTCAGCAGCCATGTTTGGCAACCTGTTGAAGAACGTTACAACCAGCACTACACTATTCCCAGGATTTAGCATTCCCAATGATGATCTGGGGTCCAATTACAGGACGAGGAAAGTGTGGTCTTTGGTTTCTGGCACTAGGTACTACTATCAATGCAAGTGTCTACCTCACAATCTTGAAAGAGAAGGTACCACCCCCTTCATGGAGCTCCACTATTGCACCCGCTTCCAGCAGGATGGAACCCCCTGCTATTCTGCACAGATTGTAAAGACATGGTTAAATGGTCAAGGCATCAGCTATATTGGTCCATGGAGTAGCAGTTCTCCAGATCCTAATCAAATCGAGAAATGCTGGGCCATGTTGAAGAAAAAAGTTGCTACACACAGACCAACCTCGTTCGCAGACATTGTAGAAAAAATCAAGAAAGTCTGGTGAACCGAAATCACCCCAGATTATTGTGCCCAGCTGGTCCATTCAATGCCTGAAAGTACTGCAGCGGTCTTGGACGCAAAAATTCGAATGACCAAATATTAACTTATACAGAAATGTTCAATATAGCGGGTCTCTATTAAACACTCTATTATTTATGAGCAAATATTACTGAATATTTTTAGAATAAAGCATTTTTTTAAAATGTTTCATCAATTTTTTCAACAAACAAAAAATATGCTATCTTTATGGCCAGTATGGTATGCCTTTATCTATATAAATGAGAAAACTGTAGTTTCAGCAAAAAATAATATTTCAAATAAAACTAAATAGTGTTCGATAAAAATGTTAGCAAAACAGACCAATACAATATAATAGTACAAAGAAATCTCAGTAGTTCTTTTTGCTTGACTATTGTATTGCCTGAAAATTCATTAAAATCTAAATAGTTAAGCACTTAGAAAATGGAAAATTTCAAAACTGTGTTTAATTTTTAAATGTGAAAATAATTCTAGATTTTGGCAAATTTGTAGACGGACCGCTATCACGCAAATATATAATCAAGCCACTCATTTCCTAAACTTGGTAATCTCTGCAACATTAGTTGGTAGATTTAATGGATTTTTGTTATGCTCTGACAATTAATATGCTAAAGTTTATTGTCAAGTCTTAGTATGGAACATTACATCTTCATTTCGTCTCCTAATATTCAACCTTAAAGGTTTGGGGGCGTCTTCAAACACGGGTGCAAAGACGTATTATCATTGAAAGTTAATCTTCCAGTCGCGACTACCAAGATCAGTGCAAAGCGT
This sequence comes from Hofstenia miamia, assembly GCA_900660155.1. Classification (NCBI taxonomy): domain Eukaryota; kingdom Metazoa; phylum Xenacoelomorpha; order Acoela; family Hofsteniidae; genus Hofstenia; species Hofstenia miamia. Next base: position 16,190 of record CABFPE010000737.1, read on the forward strand.
CTTCTAAGCGCATTATGAATGTCATCTTGTTGAATGGCTAACTCTAAGGCTAAAAATTCCCATCTCGGTGTATGGCAGTTTGTTTACATATTTTAGCGAAAATTTCATCTATTGCTATTAGCTACAAAGAACGGTAAATTTCACATTCTAAGGAGAGCTCTGAGCTTGCTATTGTTACAAACAAGCTTTTAATGGTTTCTTAGTAGGTATTTTTGCTTACTAATTCTATTCAAAATTCCAAGAAAACCTCGACATGTACATATGCTTGAAGAGATTTCAGGTGGAATTTATAATAAAATTTCTAATATTATTTATTCAAACACAAAGAGAAATATTTCTAATTGGTTGACTACGAGGAAACATATCTTCATATTTTAGTATTTAAATTTTTATGTCTAACATATCATAGAGGTAATTTCCTCAGTTTTTATAAACTGTTATCTTAATTTGGTCTTACTAATTGGAATAGTGATTTTATAAGTAAGAGTAATAGTATTTTGATAATATCTTAATTAGAAATTAAAGTTTTAAAAAGAATGCAAGCACAATTTTAATAAACTCATTTAAATGGCTTTAAACACTTAATAGTTAATTAAAAGACAAATAATATCTTAATATATTCAATTTAAAAGTATTTCTTATGAGCTATGTTTGGAATTTATATTCTATGTATTTTTATGGAACTTAAAACATTCCCTGACTCACCTTAATTTAAAATATTTTTATGTTTTCTTTCTCATCAATTACAATTAAATATTTTATGAAGAACATGAAATTTGAGCTTAGCAATATATTTTATATTGCATTGTTGTCTGGAATTAGATGTTGACGCATTATGTGGTAATAGAAAAAAATAAAATCATTATGATTTGAGCAGTATTTTCACAAAGAGG
>CABFPE010000737.1:17103-42489 GCA_900660155.1 Hofstenia miamia
TATATTCAATTTAAAAGTATTTCTTATGAGCTATGTTTGGAATTTATATTCTATGTATTTTTATGGAACTTAAAACATTCCCTGACTCACCTTAATTTAAAATATTTTTATGTTTTCTTTCTCATCAATTACAATTAAATATTTTATGAAGAACATGAAATTTGAGCTTAGCAATATATTTTATATTGCATTGTTGTCTGGAATTAGATGTTGACGCATTATGTGGTAATAGAAAAAAATAAAATCATTATGATTTGAGCAGTATTTTCACAAAGAGGAGCACAATAAAATATAAATAAATATAATACGGGCAATAAATATACATTTATTGAAATATTTTTTGTAGAAGTGTTACCAGATTATAAATATTAGTTCTTCTGTTGATTAAAGCAGCTACAGAAGAGTTTTAAGAAACTTTCTCTAAAGGCTTTCCCCAGTAGAATATAAAGAAAAAAATTAATACCATTGTTTGTGACATGGGCAGCATATTCAATCATTTCTAATATAACATAGAGTAGGGAGCATTTCTTAACAACAGGTGAAAAGTGGGCAAAATAGTAAGACAGCTCAGCCATTGTTACAAATATAAGAAAACTAACGGAAATGATAAATAGAAGTCTATCCACACCACTATTCTTAGCCTTTGAGGTCTCACTTCCACTGAAAGAAAGCTTTATGCCGATTGCAAAGTTACATGATATAACTAAAATCATAGGGATTATTCCTTGAATGAATATGAGTATAAGTGCGATTTGTATCTTTTCCCAAGGAGGCCTCGCGCGACACAATCCATTAGTGCAGTTGTAAAAGGCGAACATAGAGGGCAATGCAAGTGTTATATAGTTAAATATAATGACGGCGATTACAATCTTTAAAGCAAATTTTGTATTGGAAAAGTAATTTTTGTATGTTATAGGTGAGCAAACCGCTGCAAGTCTATCAAAACTAATGACTACCACGATCCAATGAGCCACGCCAGTAGTAGCCCAATCATTGCTGTGATCTAAAATTAGTAATGCTTAAATAAATTACTCTTGGTCTTGCAGTTTATTAATCAAAATTAGTTTGAAAATATTTAAAGCTTCTGTATCTTAAGTGTTTTAATTTTTCCATAAAACATCCTAAGAAACACATAATTTTTTTATATTGTAGGATTCTTCAATGCATGAAACCCGGTCAAATTTATGTAGAATTCTTATTTCAATGTATTCATCAATTACTAAATTTGAAAATTGTAGCAAAGCTTCATCATGGCTTTCCATAATTTGATACTTGCATATAATTGCAGATCGCACTGCTCAGAACATTTAGATAGCAAAATGTTAATTAATTTATATAAAAGGCTATTTTTAAAATGGTATTATTCAAATGCTTTTATATTCATGTTTATAATTCGCATAAATTTATTTAGTAGTTCAAGAATTCATATTTACTATTGAATCATAATTCAAGGAATCTAAGCCTTGTTTTTTTAAGTATTCAATGCGTACATTTTGTGAATTCAATTTTTATTAAAATTCATTTTTAGGCATCTTTAAGGAGATCGTCTTAGAATAATTCGATTAATGGAATATCATTGTGAGATTAAATATAAGCACATTTTTCAATTGATTTTCTCTAAGCCTAATATGAAATTTGGAAATCAAGAGGCATTGATACATCTATTGGTGAACATGCTAGAACATAATTTTGAAACTGTAGTGGCAGAAATACTTGAAAATATTAACTGTTTTTCCTGCAAACTTCCGATTTTTTTACAAAAAAATCTAAATTCTCTTCATACGTAACGTTAATGTTACTACAAGGCTTAGAGTACATCAGAGCAACAACGAACATTATTACCTGTTTTTTTATATGTGGATAACTTTCCTAAGCCCATAGAGGCGTTCCGTGTGGGCAAAATCAAAGTTCACATGCCCAAATCATCGATAAATTTTAATCTGTACTTGAAAGAGTGATAAAAATTTAGATATTCTTTTAGAAAACATTCAATATTTTAAAAAATTCATGAACAGTTTAAGGTTGATATGCCACAAACAACTGATTCTACGTATCAGGCTGGCATTCAACAGCACTGGACATATGTAAATATGTAAAAGATGCTCTTGCTATCAACTTTTAGGCCTACTGTTAATTCAAATTGACAATAACTATATAGAAGAGAAGAGATATGCAATTAATAATACGAAAATGTAAAAATTGAGAAAAATTTTACCGATTGAGCCAAGACTGCGTCACATAATGTCGGTCTGGACTATTTTTGACGTACCAACAAAAGTTACATATCAATGCTTTTTTTTACAAAGGCTAGTTATATATTTTTGGCAGCATAAACTACCTACAAAATCTTTATATATCCGAATGGGTCTGTACGGATTGAAAAATATTGCAAAAAATAAATTTCGTTATGATTTTATATGGATGAGGTATAATATATTTTTGCAAATCCGCATTATTTTAATATCAGAGCGTAAAAAGCATTTATATATGCTACCTTAAATCGGTTAAATTACTTAAAATTAATTTTCAAAAAATACATTAAAACAAACACATAACATTTACAAAATTTTTTCTATTGTTGGAAACTTCAGTTCAATGCATCTTTTGGTGATAGGTTACTTTTGCTCCGCTAGGGTAGCATAAAAAAATGAAAATTACATTGACCAAAATAATTCTACGAACACATCAATAGCAGTTTCTTATCAATGACCTGACATACATAGTACAAATTTGAAAAAAATGCCATATCCATATAATTTGTTTTTTGTAAAATATAGAAATGAATTTTGACGATAGCTTTAGAATGAAATTGTCTTTAAAAACAGAAAAGTTTTCTGTTAACAGAAGTTTTAGATTAAGGCTTTGGCATAAAACATTGAAAAAAATTTTGAAATTTAAATAATTCCAAAAGAGGCTTTTAGTGTAGAGAAATTTTTCATAAAATAAACACATAATTTCACAAATGCATTTGGTATTTGATAATATGCAATAAGTGTGTGAATAATGAATTAACAATAATATTTATAGCTCAGTTACCGATTTGTTCAAGTAGAAAAGCTTTAGGAAAACTCCAGTCAAGAAACCTTTTCCCTTGAGAAATGTCAACAGGCCCATCTAATAATACCGATGCACTGTCCCATATCGCTAAAGCTAAACAGATTATTTCTTAGATATTACACTGGTATACAGTTCAAGCAAATTGAAAGTACATGTATTTACAAAGGTATGTTTTCCTAGTGGCTATTACATATTATGTTATAATCTGCTGGATTACTGATATGAATTATTTTACTGAAATACATTCAATGTATGCTCTAGTTTACCCTTTTCACCATACCAATGTTGAATTTTTAAGTTTGTGAACTCTTGGCAATTTGATATTCATTAAAGGAATTTCAAATAATCAATTATTAGTAATCATATTAGAGATTTTACCATCAGGTACTAATACCTTGAATGTATATTGTAGCTGAATTGTTCACTTTCATCGAATAAATGGTGATGAAGCTAAGGACATTGGTGAAAATGCCAACAAAAGAGAATATAAGAGTGTACCACCCTGTGGCCGAATATACAAACTCTTCTTTCCAACCATAGCTACAAGCCCCAGTCAAATTCATAACATTATGTAGTTGGATGTGACAATTCGTGATATTTAAAGGAAATTTGAGATTGAAGCATTTTGATTGGCTAATAATAAAACTCTCAACACATGCAGGCCCAATTCTGAATCAATGCAAGTAAGCACACAACAAATTCTTTCACTTAGTGATTGTCGTTGGTATTTCTAACGGAGAGGAGCGGGTAGTGATCAAAGGTTCTTAAAATCTTCAATTAGCTATATCAAAAATATTCATTGAAATTATTTACACAAAGTACATGCATATTGTTTCTTAAGCCAGAGCATTATGTATCCCTACTATATTCAGCTTAATTTCGGTGTAAAGCATATCCGCAAAAAAGCTCAAGACAAAGTTCTATCAGAATACCTATATCAGAACATCGCACAGCAATATATTACAGAAACGTAAACCAGTAGAAAAATTAAATTATCGTTTCGAGTTTATTTTGTTCTAAATATAATTATGCAATCGTTTTTTGCCCAGCTATAAACTATCTAGAGAAGCTGTGGCATTCCCATTTGTAAAGGAAATTATTTTCAATTATTTACTGAAAATATATTGTGAATCATATTTTACGAAGAAATATTTTCATTTTATAAAATTAACATTTGATAAAAACTTGTTTTACTTTAACATAGTCATTGGTAAAAAAATCTGCGGTTTCCTAACATGAAAGGCTCAAATTACAAGTCTGATTTATTTTCCATTAGTTTTTTAGTATCTTAGAAAATTACAATGTGCTAAAAAAGTGATTCTTAAAACGAAGGAATGCAGATTTATGGTCGTCATGCCATTTGCACATGAATTTGCACTGTGGAGTTTAGAAGATAAATCCTATCCTGACTACAAATTAAAGAAATGACTTATGTAATTAAAGAGAATGCAAAATAATCTCCGTTTATTAAACACAAATAGCAAAATATCAAACTTAGTCAACAAGTAAATGATGTTGTAACGGTGGAGGATAAACTGGAGCGAATCGAATGTGAATTCGCTGAAAATATGAAAGGATATCTGAATGCAATCTGCAAATAAATCCTCGATTCCTATCGACCAACAAAAAGTGTTAATGATTGAAAGTCATTTTAGGACTGATACCTAGCACTTTAGGATCAGTCTATTAAAGTTCAATATCAAGAATTATTTGAAAAAGCGTTTTAAAATTGTTTGGCACTAGTTGTATACTGTCGAAAAGTAAAGTACTGTAAATCACAGAATATTATAATTGAATTTTACTTTACTCTACTTAAGACCTCGTACACTATCGTAAAGTCAAGTAAAGCAAAACTATCGCTTACTAGGGACATAAATAATTAAATAAAACCTAATATATTAGGAAAAATTGCAACTTACAAATAGAATATATTTTGATTTAGTTATGATATGCATGCGAGTGCCAGTGTTTAATTTAATAAAAATAATCAATTATATAATATTAATGTGATATTATATATTAAGAATGTAATCATTTGGTTACATGGAAGATTTCGATATTAAAAACAACATTGGTTCACTAAAAAGAAGGTCCTCCCCAGTTTTAACTCCAATGGAAATCTATTTGAAATAAAGTATTTATCAGTAGCTACACAATGATAGACTACTAATTTTAGTAGACTATGGCCACCATTAGACTACGTGATTGGTAGCAAGAAACGTTACAAAATCACGTCACATCGCTAAATGTCTCGGAGGTTATACGTGCGATTTTACCAAAATGTGATAGATCATTCGTGACCAATCACATAGTCTCACCGTAGCCTATGCTGCAACTAATCACAATTTCGCTTTACTAAACAATAGCAATTTTCAACGGGTTGGAGCAAAAATTTAATTATTTACTCATGGAACTTTACGTTTACCCACAAATGCATGATTTACAGTAACTAAGAAAAACCTGCTGTAATTAATTATTTGTAATTATCGATATAATTTATATCCTGTTTTGTATTAAATTCTTAGCGACTATCAAATTGAAATATATGTTGTTTACATAAATTTCCTTTACTTTACTTTACGAAAGACCTCGTGCACAGTCGTAAAGTAAACATCTCTTATTTTACTTGAATTACCGGCAATGTACGACCAGCCTTAGAGAAGTGCTTTGTGTCAACACCATGCATTTTCAGGGATGAAAATAGTTATGGAAGCTAGGTCACTTCCCATTTTCACAAGTGAATTTTTTGATATAAATTCATAATTTAGTTATCTTCTTAGGAATATGAAGGTTTATTTCAGCTTTTGCATTATGGGTTTTCAGGAAAATGTATTTGAAAAATATAACTTGTTATATAAATCTGTAAGTGTTATTCCACCATGAAGATTATAAATGATACGTCTCATAAAAGATTGGCCCGCACTCCGACTCCACCCGTCTCATTTTTTATCCGACCTACAGGTCTGGGCAAGAAGAACCGCTTCCCACCATTCTATAGGTGCGGGTATACGTGCAGCAACGCCACCACCAAGTATAAGTTCCTTCGCCAGTGGTATGGATTCGGCTCTCTCCTTTCCACAATACTGCTTAGCAAATATTCTGGATTAAATTCAGCGAGGATGCTACATGCTGGAACAATTCATATAAGGGATGCTATTTGGGCTGCAGTGCAGCCGCCGTTATCATGTCCCATAACTACATAATCTTTTTTGCAGTGTCAATGTTATTTTCAATGTTATTCTCAAAAATAGTTTTATCTAAATTATTTAATTTAAACTATAAATTTTCTAGGTTTATACTTTTATAATGTACAAGGAAACATCTGCATATTTCAAAGAAATTTTCTCCAAAAATTTAAAGAACATGGTCATAATGGATGATTTTATCTACATTTCGTAGAAAAAGCCAAATCTCCTGTAGGTTATTAATGATAGCCAAAATTTCATGATTCCGCGAAGCTTGATTTCATGTGAACCCAGAAATTATGGTAGTGATTCAAACTTATTCATCAATATGTATTACAAGTCAGCAGGATTTTCTAAGCAGACTATCTTTCAGAATAATTATGTGAAATTGGGACCATTATCAGACAATGAATCCAACCTACAAATAAAATGCTTTTCTGAATGATTTTTCATGTTTTCTATCGGCCAGCAAAAATACATTTGCCCGAAACTAGCTCTTTGCCAATAACGTACCACAAAATTCTCATGTACCCCATGCAACTTTCCATGGTTCATGAGGATCCTGGAAATAGAATTTGAATCTGTCCTACTCAAAACGTTCTAGGCTACGACGAAGCTATTTGGTCATAAAAATATATTAGAATAAAACCAAACACACAACTTAGGCGGAAAACCCATCCTGGTTCAAGACCAGGATATATTTGATAAGGTTAAACCTGCGTTGGGGAGTTTCTTCTGTTGATTTTCTTAATTTAGCTAATCGCTTCAATTTTCAATCAGAAAATTTTCAATGCAAATAGATAATTATAATATTAGCGTAGGTAGACAGCAAATTGTCTGTAATATAATGAGGCATTGCAAATAGGTCAAAACAATTATGAAGGCAGAAATTTCGAATTCTAAGTATGAAATTATTGTGTGAATTGTGCTGAAATTGTCATGGGAAATGACATGAGCATTTCAAAATTTAATAATGACATACTTGCAATGTTACTTCAAGTAAGCTTTTGGGTTTAACATTCGATTATATCCTACTTGTAAAACACTTTCCATTCTTCGTTGTCATTAACAAAATGTTTTTTAAGTCTATTCAATGTTAACATTAATTAAATATGTTCATTTCCCTAATTATCACAAGGATTTTGTACGTTTACAACATTTCAGAAATAAAATAAATTTTTAATAAGGAGATCTAAAGAAAATCTTTATTTTTGGATTGACTTTAAAGAATAAATTATTAAAAAATTCTAACAACTCATCTTTTACTTTATTTACTTGTTAAATACAACATTTTTTACCTGCTTCCCTCCTGAATGCAAACAATAATTGGCCTAATTTCACAAACTACTCATTATTGCGCTGTTGAGATCTAGTCCAATTTGCTGAATTTCTGTTAAGATGGTTCCTCGAGTTAGTGTGTTAATCTTGACTAGTGTAGTGCCGTCTAGTTTTGCAAAATACGGGCCAATATTTGTTTTCATTCAAGAGGGCAGTGCATACAAAACTATTGTAACTTAAATTATTTAAATATAACTATTATTCCTCTTTTTGCTGCCTTCTTCTTCAAAATCCATCCTGTATGATCATCACTTAATCCATAGCGCCAATATTAAATTGTTAGCCTACACTCAAACTTAATCAATTTTCTTTACTAAATAATTGATTAGCGTTTTTCGCATTTTTAATGAATTCAGTAATATCTGAAATGCAATCAATTCGCATTGAGTTTCCTTTTCAAATAATGTATATTGTATTTCAACTAAGGCTTATTATCAACTATTGGAATTTTAAATAGGCTATAAGGTGTCATAGAAAATTCTTGTTTTATTGACTAAATATTCAGAGCTCAGTAAATAATAATTATGTGTGTGTGACTTGAGAGGTAGGTAACTCATTATACTATGACTTTGGGAGCATTATTCTTAATTTTGTAAGCGATTATTAATTCAAAAGGGACAAATAATAATACTGAGCTACAGTATTTGCAGAGTATAGTTAACTTTAATTATATATACATATATTTTTCTCTTTAATTTTAATTGAAATACACTTCATTGAAAGTAAGGAGATTTTTCATACTATATGCAATGTTGGGAAAAAACTTGTATTGTGCATACCCAAAGCAAGTTTTGGGTCGAAAACCAAAACCTAAGCACAAGTTTCAATGAATTAGTAAAGGATTTAACGCACTACATTCTTTGTATTTTCTGTTGACATAAATATTCTTCTACAAGCCAATATCTTTGAAGTACTGCTTACGAAATTTGTGAGCCCATGAGAATTGCGGCAGTTGAGGTAAACGATTTTTTTATTGCAATAACTGTAATTTGTTACCCAAGTAGTTGTAAAAAAGTTTCCTTCGATTTTCGTGGCCTTTATATATTGATGCACTGACTGAAGATTTTTGACTTAATAACTTTCTAATTGCCCATTGCTCATAAAGTATTTGTTTTCATTTTATCATTTATCGTATTTGGAATACGAAATTGGACTGAATTCATTTTTAGACAAATGTGGACTGTCGCTAACACTTTAGGAATTTGAAAACAAAAATTTTATGAAACATATAGGAATTCAATATTAACAAATGTAACCAAATACATGTAAACTTAGAAAAAATACAATATGTTTGAGCTTTCAAATCGCGGTATTGTCAAGCCTGAACTTCAAATAATTGACAACCATAGGTATTCCATACTTGAAATAGTCTCTGAATTGAGTAAAATTCTGATAAAAAATTCGGAGCTTCAAGCTATGCTCTAAGATTCAACCTAAAATGTTCACGTTTATAGCTTGATCTGTATATATGCATTGAAGAACCAACTGTTGCATAGAAAATCCAAGTTTTCTACCGCTTACCCAAAATCCAAGTTTAACTAAAAATTCAAGATCTAACCTTGCTACAGGCGTTGCACATTTATTAAACATGCAATCATATTTCGTATTTAAAATTACATATTGTATTTAAAATTACATATTGTGGTTATAATTTGTTCATAAACATCAAATATCAGTGAATTAACGCTCTTTGGTTTTATCTATGCAACTGAGATATTTATAAGTTCTACGAAAATATTTAGAACTTATTAAAAGATCAATCAATGAATACGCCATAAATCTGTTAACAAGAACTTGTCTTTTGTCATCAAATACATCAATAGGCTTAAAGCCTAGATTTAAATCTAAACATAAATTTTATCAAAAATTTATTTTTCATTTAAAATACCACTAAGACATTTCGTCAATAGCTGGCGTCCAATAAAATCTATATATGACCCCATTACAAATAACTATTCGGTGGAGTTTCCTATTGTAAGGTCCTTCACTGGGTCTCAATTACCTCCTTTTAAACCATTAAATTCTTTTAATTATTTAATTTCACTTCATATCATAATTCTATTTTTCTATGTTGTATTTTCCTTTTCAGCTTCATATTTAAGAACCATTAAAGCTGATTTATAAGATTTTTTAGCAAAAACATCTAAAACAATTTAACTGAATATACAGTGCCGCTTAAAAATGTGAGAACAGAGGTGAAAAATCGATTTTTTTTGCTTCAGGCTGAAAACTAAGCGAAATATTCAGAGAACAAACTTGCACGTTACCAAAAATGTTTTGTTAGATGACAATTATAAGTTTGTATGACTCATTGTCAATATTTTACATGGAGGGTGATAACTTTCAGAAGGGTTTCTAGTTTTCAGGGCATGATTTACAGTACTCTGCTGGGACATGTTGGGTCCCAACCAGCAAAATTTTTTCCTTCTAATTCTCAAATGATGTGGGATATATCTCAGCAAGACAACTTTTCAGAATGTTCCAACAGTTTTCAAAAAAGTTCAAATCTGACGAGTTGTCAAACCATTTTGATAACATTTGACATTGCTTAATTGACACCACTTTTGAATTGCGACAAGGAGACCTTTTTTTGTAGAAGGATAATTCCTCCACCATATAATGGCATAGAAATCTGCTTTCGAATAAGCTGCTAAAATCGTGAGCAATTGTATGTAGTAATTCATTACGTAAAAAGCTAAAGGATATCTCTGCTAGTAAGACTTGATAGTACATCGTTGGTGACTTTACATTTGTGAAATTGATAGGCCTGTGTGTAAAAAGACACGAGATTTCAAATCCTATTCAATTTGACTTGTTCCCCGACTTGACTCGATCCAATTAAAAAATATCCCGATCTAGGGGCTGAGACATAACGAACTTAATTGATAGAAAGTGAGCTAGATAATAAAAATATGAGCCCCATAGCTTTATATATGTACAGGGTTTTTATTTGTATTCTTGCACACTGAACACTTAGATGGTTCAGTGTCAGCCATAGGCCTGTTGAATGACTCTTGGAGAATTGTAGCAGCAAAACCTAAGTAACAACTATCTTAGTCTTTGTATAACTATGTTTTATTACCTCCGCCAAGGAGGTTATGTTTTGGTAGCGTTGGTTTGCTTGTCTGTTTGTCTGTTAGCAACTTTACAGAAAAAGTAATAGATGGCTTGACCTCAAATTTTCACCAGAGGTGCGTCTCCACCAAAGGAGGAATCCATTAAGTTTTGGTGCTGATCCGATGGACACAAGGTGCTTGGCGGAGGTCTGCGCTCTCCGAGTGCTTTTCAAGTTTATTTACCTTATAGCCTCGGTGTCCTTGAACGGTCTAGAAGTTATTCTAGGGCTGTAGGGAACACCTAATATAAGACATCTCAGCAACTTGAGGATAATACAAACCTGAGAAGCTGAAAAGCTTTGGGCAAAAGCAAGGCAGGCAAGGTACACTATCAAGTTTGAGACTGTATGGAAAGGGGGGGGGGTTAGAGATAGTGTGAGCAGATTAAGAAAAAATTATACCAAGAAGAGGAAGTGATTGCATCTGCAAAGTTGAAAGAGGCTCTAAAACGATGAAAGCCAGGTAGTGATTGAAGAGTTTCACAAGTGTTCATATGAGCATAGCAATAACATTGGAGGATATACATATATATATATATATATATATATATATATATATATATATATATAGAATTTCTGTTTGGCAAAAAAGCGTTTTTACACTGATATATCGTTAAATATAAGCCTATTTAGTATTCGCTCTTAAACTATTATGTATGATTTTAAGAACCTCATTAAAATCATCATTAAAATCATATAATCATCTATTAGCAAATATATAAATGTAGAAAAACTTTAGCTAAAGTTAATGTTATCGTTTTAAAATGGGATTCGAAAACTTAAAAAAGACTTAAGGTTTTTCAATTATCCTTTTAATAAATTTTCATGGCGTTTTGCCGGACCCTATTATATTTGTACACACACATATATATTTTTTTTTGAGATACTGTTAAAACACTTGATATATTTTAAGACCTTATTTATTTATTGTTAAAATATTTAATAATTTTTATAAATTGTTATCGAAAGGTATTGAATATTTAAGTTTTGGATAGGATTTTATCTCTATGCCAGAGATCCGCAGTGTGTAATACAACGCTATGAAATTTATCATTTCGAAATTCAAAAGGAATGACTTCGATTTAAACAGAAATACTATCCATTTGGAGAATCAATTACTCCGATGCCTAAAGTACGTCATCTAAGAAAAACTAACTGGCTACTGTTCGTCTATAGGTACGTAAAGAAACAACTCCAGGTGATCCATCTGCGATGATGATGCCAATTGAAGGTGATGTGACAACTAGAAAAGATAACCTTCAGATTATCACAGCCTTAAAAAAGTTGCTGTTTAAGTTTACATGACCGCTAACATGTAAACTAGTCTCATCAGAAATTACTGATTTGTTCAAAAATGAATCATTTTCAGCAAGACGTCCCAAAATAAATATTTAAATGCTTTTCATAATTGAAAGTTTTGCTCTTTGAATTCTTTCTTCTTCAGATGTTTCCCATTTCTATGCTGTTCTTCCATAATACCCGAAGAATTGATGTTTGAACCTTGGGAAGTTTGCTGCGATTTTTCGCTGAAATGTTCTTTTCATAAGTATTATCGCTGCTGGCAGAAATGAGCAATGCTCTACCAGGTTTATTGCAGATCAGTTTGCCTATTGTTGTCAGCGAATTATACTATCGCTTAATTGTCATGTGATATATGGCTGGCTCACGATCATTATTCTTCTTCTTGTAGAAGAATTGCCGCACTGCTTTACGAAAATTACTAGTCTACCTAGCACAAGAAATTGCAAAAATTTTCTGCTCCTAAGAAAAAATTATTTGTCAAAATGAATAGACAGTTGTATCTATTAACAAAAGCTTTATGATAGAATTTTCAACTTGGTCCACTAATTTTGAATTCGACTTTATATATAATTTTGAGAGAAATATTTACAAAATAACTACCTTGTTTATATATAGTTTAAAAATACATTTTTATTGTATAATCTAAACATATTTCGCTGTCAAATAAGTTATAATAACTGTGGAACGTGACAAAATTTGGGAAGCAGACACTGGGATGTGGTAGAAGGGACGATAAAAGTGATGAGTGGAATGTGATAGACATGTGTTGTGAAGCAAATAATATGATGTCGGTAAAAAAGGATTAAATTCAGTAAATTTTATTTCTAATTTGTCTAGCTGCCAAACCAAAAATCAATTTCCCGGTAATTGTGAAATTTGAATAAAGTTTATTGTTCTAAGAAATGCACAATACAATGTTGCTACAATTACATCAGACTTGAACAGTAACTAAAAGTGAATGTCTATTAATCAAGTTTAAATTATACATGAAATTGGTCCAGTTACTGCCTTCTTTAAATTTTATAACGACTTGGAAATAGAAATCATAATATTAATAATTTAAGTGCAAGTCAATGGAATAATTTAAGTTTCTTTAAAGTTTTTGCATCAGTCATAATTGCTAATTTTTAGTCAATAAAGGATAGAGTCTCTGCTTGGCATAAGAAAGTCTTTGCACCGATATACCGTTAAATTTAAGGGTATTTATGCTTCCTCTTAAATTATTATGGTTTTCATTATCTCGTATTGCTTTATATGAATTTAACACTTTCATTAAATTCATTCAATGTAATCATCTATTACCAACTATATCAATAGCAATTCTAAATGAAATCATTTATAATTCCCCACAAAACTAAAAATTTTGCAAGTATTATAGCAAAACAGAATATATTATACTTTTTTGAAATGACGTCAGTCGTCAGTGGTATTTTTCTTGTAAATGAATAAATGTCAATAAAACTTTATGTACATAACCAGCCTGCCAAAGTTCACATTTACATTTTACCAGGTGTGCGTCACTCCTTGCATTCGCGGCTTGCAGTTGTGTGTTTTGCACACAAAACAGTTAGGGCTGACCAATTATGCTCTATCAAAAAAGTTTTTTTTGCCCATAAATATGTCGTGTTAAACAATAAATTATGCTGTATCATTAAAATGTAATTTTTTACAGTTCTTCTTTATTCATGGGTACTATGTTCAACAGTTACAGAAAGTAGGTGTCAACTCAAGTCCTTTATAATGATGATAATTTAATTTTTTTTGATTCCTCAAAAGTTATCAAATCCTGAAATCAAAATTCTTTCATCACAACCACATAATTTTATATTATTAAATTAATTTATTTAATGCATGCTTAATTATTTTAGTGTAATTTTTTGCATATATCCTAAATATGAGGTTGTATGTGATTCATTATTTTTTCATGTTAATGTTATATTTTATGAAAAAATTAATAACAAGCATTTCGCAAAATTCAAATATGAAATGATATTGTATTTAAAGGTATTGCAGATTTTCTTTAAGAATTGAAATGTTTAACTTATTATTGATTGACTCGAAAAACCTTCTTGTGAACCCATTACATTTAAAATAAAAGTACATATTTCTAAAATTTTATAACTGTAAATCTAGCTCATTATTATAACAATTATGCGATATTGCAACTATCTTATGTTTCATTTTATTGCAGCATAAATTATTGTATATTCCGGAGTATTAACTTGATTAATAATATTTTACGCTTTTAACAACACAACACAACATTTTGTGTTGTTTGGAGGTTTCAGATTTCGTTGTGTACACGACACAATACAATTTGTGTTGTGGAGCACAAAAATCTAGCGGCAAAAAATTAGCAATTTCGCCTTTATCTAAATTGAATCTTATTCATATATATTTATTTTTAAACTTACTAATCTTTATGAAATGTAAATATGCTTAGCAAATAACAAGGTTTAGAATACATTTTCTGAATTTCATATAGAGTTAATTTACATTTTAGACAAAAGGTCCGAATTTAGCAAGACAATTTTGACAACTTCACAAATAAACCAAATACATTGCTCTACTCTAGCTTTAGCCAAGGGCTTCCATCTGGGGAGGGGGCGTGGGAAAGAAATTTCCCTGAAATATTTGGGCGGGGGAGGGGGGTCAGCTCTGTATGTCATATTCTATATTCCAAAAAAAATCTGTTCACTTTTAAGAAACAATGTGGGAGGTCCAGCTAGAATAAAAAATCTTATTTTCTTCTCAAAACGGGTAGTGCATATTAAAACTTGTACCTACTTTCTGTCTTATAATTGCAAATTCGTTGAAAAGTATTATATATTGATCTGATCTAAAAAGTTATGTATTTTCTTTGAATAATAAATTATCATTCTTTGTTTGGATTATTTTTATCAAGCTGTTGGCAAACTTTTGTAGGGGCCGTGTTATGTTGAGACAGATTTTTGGAAATGGAAGATCTAGGTTTGTTGGGGAAATTTTCAGTCGAGAAGTTTTAACGAACCCAGTAAACATATGTTAATGTTATGCACATGTCTATACTAATATTTCTCATATCTGTCTGCCTACAGTGGGTCCCATGAAATTATTCAAGTACATGTACGTCTTTCTGATTTTTTTTCGAAGAATAATTAATGGTGGGAGATTGTTAAACGGTAAGATTTATTTTTTGCTTAATTAACAATCATATGCATTATTCAGAAATTCTAAAAGCTAGTCCTCTTATAGAGGATGGACGAATAAACGCGCTATTTAAAGATTTTTCTAATCTTGATGACTTTATAAATGAACTAAAATTATCAGATGCATTAAAACTTGAATATGAAGATATTGTTTGTGGCATAAAGTCGAAATTCATTAAATGCTTGAAAAATCAATGTGAAAATGTAAAATTGAGTAATACTATTACTCCTACAATCAAAGAATTTCAACATTCGAAGATATTTAAGCCAAAATTAGTCATTTCAAGTAATAATTTAAAAAATGATGATGGTAGTTTAAATGAAAAAGAATGCAAAAAAATTGTTCAAAATGTTGAAAAGTCAATTAAAAATTTGGGAACGAAAGGGCCAAGTGTAGAACAAATAAAATTAAATGACAAAAATGATATTATCTTACTTTGTAAATCTGATGAAGATGCAAATATTACAGAAAGAGCACTTGGTAAATTGAGGAACATAAACATAAAAAAATCGATCAAACTTATGCCAAAAATCAAAATTACTAATATACCTTTATATGAAGACGTAACTAACTTTAAGGAATTTAAATCTAAACTATTTGCTGATAATGAAAATATTCTCAAGGATTTTGAAATGGAACATTGTGAATTAATATACAGTAATGTTAACAATTATAGCAAATGCAAAGAAATAATAATGAAGGTTTCAGCAAAATTGAGACATGTACTGGTTGGAAAAAAATTAAAGCTTGGTTTTGGAATTGTTCGTACTTTTGATCATTATTATGTAAGAAAATGTAGTAACTGTGGTGAATTTGGTCATTCTACAAAGGTATGTTCAATGAAAACATCTAACTGTATGTACTGCATGGATAATCACAACTATAAGAATTGTCCAGTTAAAAATGCTAAGGAAATGCATAAATGCATCAACTGCAAAAATTCAAATATGTTTCAGAAATCACATAGTAACCATAACGCATTTAGTAAAGAGTGTCCTTTATATAAAAATCAAATGCAGTTAACTATTTTGAAGACCAATCATGAATTGTAATAAAAGTGCATATGAAAATATCATACCCTGCAACAAAGTAAATGAAAAAATTGTAACTAAGAAGAATAAATTAAAATTAGTAAATACCAATTTCCAGAGTATTGTGAATAAAGTTGATAAATTTTACGATCTAATTCAGAATTTTGATGACAGTACAATCATTGGCGTGACGGAAACTTGGTTAAAATCTAATGACCACTTAAAAAGCTTAAATGACAAATTTTTGATCTTACGAAGAGATAGAAGACAAGATTTAACACATAAAACTAGAGGTGGTGGTGTTTTACTAAATATACCACGCAAATTCAAACCAATAATCAGAGATGATATTTTTGAAAATGATTCTGAATTTGATAGCTTATGGGTTCAATTTAATATATGTGGAGTCTGTTATTTGATCAATATAAGTTATTGTAGTAAGAAACAATCATTTCAAGCTTTTGAAGAAAATTTATACAAAGAAATTTGCATTGCAAATCAAACAACAAACTTAGTTATTATTATGGGTGATTATAACCAACTTATTTATGTGAAATTGAAAAAAGGAAAATTAACGATTTAATTGATGTCTTTAATATGGAAGTTCTGAATAAAAATATACCAACGCATATAAACTTTGTTAAGTCGTCTTTGATTGATTATATCATTACTGACATCTCAAGCATTAAGACTTATGAAGTTTTTGTTACAGATTTTTTCATATCAGACCATTTACTGACATGTGCAATATTGGATAACATAAAGACTCAAACAGATTCACTGATATATTCCACTAAAAGATTTTATTCAAAGAAATTCTTTAACAACAAAAATTTTTTGAAGGAATTGATCAACTTAAATTGGAATGATTATTACTTTGGCACAACAGTGGATAAAAAATGATATTTATAATTGATAATTTAACAAGTATTTATCATAAGCTTTGTCCTATTATAAAGATTCCAAAACGCAAAGTAAAGAATAGTAACAAAACGTGGAATATATGGATATCTAAAGAAACGAAAGAATGCATTAGAAAAAAGCATAAGGCATATGCAATTTTTTGTCAAAACAGATCGAAAGCCAACTATGATCATTATAAAACATTAAGAAATAAAGCCTCAACAAAATGTAATTTTGATCTACAAGCTTTTTTACAAAAATCTTTTAATGAAAAAAAACTATTAAACAAAAGTGGTCATTTATTTCGAATTTTTTAAATTTTAAAGAAGAAAATGAAATTCCTTATATAATAAATGATGATGGTGAATATATTACAAATGACAAAGAAATTAGTAATATTTTAAATGAAAGATTTGTGAAACTAGGAATGAATGACAACCTAAATACAAAGTTCAAACATTTATATCATAAGCATCGCAATATTAGAAAACATGATGATCCCTATAAACCAAGATTTATTACATTAGTAGAATTTTACAAAGAAACAAAGAAAATTAATTGGAACAAAGCGAAAGGTCATTGTGAATTTCCTCCTTGGTTTTTGAAAGGTGCCTTGTGTATTTTATTGAGACCTTTGTGTGACTTATTTAATCAATGCTTGGCAGAATCAACTTACCCTGATTACTTAAAAATTGCTAAAGTTACACCAATATATAAAAAGGGAAGAAAAGATCTTGCAGAAAATTACCGACCAATTTCAGTATTAACAATAATTAATAAAATATTTGAAAAATTATTATTCAACCAAATTAACCTATATGTGGAACAAAATGAATTAATATCAAAACATCAGTTTGGATTTCAAAAAGATACCTCTACAAATGATGCCTTACTTTATGCTGTTGAAGACTGGAGATCAAAACTAGATAGGAATGAAAAAATATATATAGCATCATTAGATATTTCAAAGGCATTTAATTCAATAAACCATTCTATTTTATTGGAAAAGTTAAAGCAGATTTATAATTTTAGTGATTCATTAATAGAATTATTAAATAGTTACTTAAGTAATAGATATCAGTATGTGAAACTCAACGAAGAAATATCAAATTCATTAGAAATAAACCATGGAGTACCACAAGGATCAGTACTGGGTCCATTACTATTTAAGTTATATGTAAATGATATGGATCAGCACATTAATAGTAATCATGTACAATTTGCAGATGATACTCTTATTTATTGTAATGATATTTTAAATTTACAGGAAAATGTTGAAAAATTGCAATCATTCTTTAATAATAATTTGTTAAAATTAAATATTGAAAAAACTATATTTATGGTAATTAAGAATAGAAGAAATGAATCAACATTAGAAAGTATTAAGATATGTAACAACATCATTCACGAATCACCAAAAATGAAATATTTGGGAGTAGTAATTGATAATAAATTGAATTTTGAAGACGAGGCAAACAACATCATAAAGAAAATGGCGTATGGTATAAGATCAATTCAAAAAATTGGAAAGTTTATACCAATAGAATGGAAGGTAATACTCTTTCGATCACTTGTTTTATCCCATTTCTTGTACTCATCTTGTTTATTAACGAACTTAAATAAAAAGGCAAAATCGAAATTAGAGAAAGTATTTAAATGGGGAATAAACATAATTAGCAACAAAAATAAAAAAGAAATAATGTGTAAATATCATCTAAGATCATTAGAAGCTCTTCAAAATATTAGATGTTTATCGATATTTTGGAAAAGAAAATCGAACATTTCTAATCATTTAAATCAAAGAACAATTACATTTGGTAAAACTAAGTATAATAGAAAAGTAATGAAGAACGGATTCCTAAATTATTCAATATCACTATGGAACAAACTGGATTACAGTACAAGAAGTGAAAAAAATTTTACAATATTTAAGAAGAAGTTGAAAAACATGATTACACAACAAAATATCAATTATCTGACTAATTATAGAATAAGATGTGCAACTCAAGAACAATAAGTAAAAATATTTTTTAAATTATATGTAATTTGTAAACGTAACCAAGAAACAAACATTTACTGACATAACTAAGCACATATGAAGAAAGTTGCATTATTTATGTTCTTAATAAGTTTGTAAACTTAATACATGTATATGTACATGAGAACTTAAATATATGTTGTTGTTGTTGTTGTTGTTGTTGTTGTTGTTGTTGTTGTTGTTGAATATAAGGATGTGAATTTTTTTTCATTATACTTTATAATTTATGCAATTGGAAAAGCCGATCACAATTTTTTTCAATTTTCGACGTCGATCATGTTTACTTCTGATAAATTTGAAAATTAAGTGTGCCATGAAGTTATGCAAGCATTATTTTGTGCAGGTTTTGTCGTATTAATTCGCCAAAAATCATCGCCTATGAATGAACTTAAAATCAGATAGTAGGCTTAATAATGACAAAATGACTATTTATTTACAAATATAACCACCTTTTTTCTGAATACAACTAAACAGTCTATCATCCACAGTAAATTTTTAATTTCAAAAGTAATGAAACCCTTTTCTGCTATCCTTAGGTATTGCCAGAGCTATTCTTTGAAGCTGTACTGTCTTCCATTAGGGTACAGTCGTTGTTTCAAAGCCCCCAGAAGTTCTCTATTGGGTTTAAATCCGACGATGAAGCAGGCCAATCCAATATTTTTTCATCTTTAATCCCATTTGACGCTAACCACGCACTGGAATATTTAGACGCATGTGTTGGTGCATTGTCATGCATAAACGTGTGTTCCTTTCTTATTTTAGCCGGGTTTCTCTTAAGCCATGGCATAAAGTTAGAGTTTAATAACTCGCAATAGTTTTGAGAATTCATTTCCACTCCGTCTTCTATTCTGAATAGACCAATTAGCTGTTTATCGACAACGCTTTGGAGCCTCTATCATTTAATATCCAACCCTTTGCCCAACTCTCAAGTACGTCGAGGGTTTCCCCCATTTCATAAG
The DNA here is from genome assembly GCA_900660155.1 of Hofstenia miamia. Taxonomy (NCBI): domain Eukaryota; kingdom Metazoa; phylum Xenacoelomorpha; order Acoela; family Hofsteniidae; genus Hofstenia; species Hofstenia miamia. The sequence goes on from CABFPE010000737.1 coordinate 37,221, forward strand.
TACAAGTGACACGCTTAAAATCGAATCTCAAATATTTGCGGAACTTTTCCAAGCGGTTGTCTTTGTGGTTTTTATTCACTGGTGGTTTTGCTCTAGGTTTCTTATTTTTCGAATACTGCTTAGCACTCTACATCTTGTTGACTTAGAAACTGTTCTACTCCTGATGCTTTAAAGATTTGAGCACTGCTGCTGAGAGGATTTCTGGCCATTTCATGTGTAACATGTTTTATGTCACGACTTGTCAACTTGAATCTGGCTGATGATGAAGTGTATTTCCGGACCTTTTGACTGTTTTGAACATAACCCTTGATGGTACGGTTATCTCGTCCCAGCATCTTTGAAATTTCCAATGTAGAGCAGCCCTCGCCAAGACTATTGAGAATTTTAGTTTTCTCAGCCTCAGAAAGATCCTTGTCTTTACCTATGTTGAAAATAACATATGAGTATATGCGAAAATATGTAAACATGAATGACGTCATAAATTCAACAATAATTGTGATAGGCCTTCCAAATTCATAAATTATGAAGTGCAATGAAAAATAATTCATTTCCTCCATATATTCTTTAAAATAAATCCGAAAAATGCATAAATTCATGGCATGCACTGTATTTGCGTGTTTTTCTGTCTTTGTCTGTTTGCTATAGCAATGCAGGCATATTTTAAATGGCACCATTACATTTACCTTGGCGAGATCTAACTAACGAAGTGCTTTTTCTATAAAAATACATTTTTGATCTCGAGTTTTTCAGTGACATTATTTGTAATTTTATGTTATGCACGATTATGGATTAAAATTACAAATACAGATGCCTAGAATGCAGTGCAATTTTAGAAGATAAAAATGGCACAGGCACTGTAGACCAAGCATGCTAGTAAAACAAGCATCAGACAATTCGATAAAGAACTGGAAGCACTGGCCTGTGGATTCCATACAATCGGAATTTGGGGCCATCTGATACTACTGTTAAAACCTTGTCTACAAGTATTCAGTCTATCAAACTACCAATAGTTATATCCTATACACCAGTTAATACTGATATATCATCAACATGTATTGGACAACCACTACCTTTCACACAAGAGGTAATAGATATTACCAATACAACTTTCGATACATCCAATAATGAATCAGAAAGTGTCATATGCGATGGTTAAAATGAGTCGTTGGGACTGGATTTTACCTATGGGATCTACTGATACAGTACATCTATCTGCAAGTGTTTCTTCACAATCCACGGAATCTTTCATGCACAATGATGAGTCAGTGGAAACTTTCACACAAAATAATGAAACAATTGAACCTATCACGCACAATGATGAATCAATTGAAAATTCTACTATATCTGATGCAATGGTTACTAGCATCCAGTCAAAATTCTTTAGTCGAGAATTAGCAAATGCCGTTTTTGAGGACCCTTTGGATCCAGCAAATTTTATAGATAGTACTGCTATCAATAGTATAATGATGTCACTCCTGATTCATCCAAAATATGATATGAAGTTATTGAATAATAAGGTTGTTGTCAAGCCCAACTGGTTCTACAAGCAGCTACCAGACTGAACTCACTAAGTTGTGATCATGAGGACTTTTTGTGTATATTGCATCGCCTTTGGCAGTCCTAGTGCCTCAAGTGTGTGGACAAGAACTTGATGACGTGACTTAAACAAAATTGTGCGTAACATAGAAAGTCAAGAAGCTTTGGTCGATTATCATAATTCAGAGGTTGCTAAGGTTAGATGGTTATCCAAGATTAAGATTGAATATTTTTTTGGAAATCAACGTAATATCTGCAATGATCAAGTTAATCACAATTGTGTGGTTGTTCGTTTTATGATAGATGTTGTGAAGTTTTTATCAAAGGAAAATATGTCATTCCTCGGACAAAAATCTAGTGAAGGAAAATCATAAATCTATTTAAACTACTGGCAAAATATGATGCCTCAGCAGCAGACTACCTTAGAAAACTTGATGAAAAGACCTACAAACCTGAGTTAAATTTTTTGCATTACAGGAATCAAAGGCATCCCTTACGTTCTATGAAAATGTTGGTACAGCAAACCATGGTATGTTCAATTAAAAAGCAAGCAGCATTTTCTTGTATTTTTGACGGAACTACAAACGTCAGTAAGAAGGAGGTTTGTGCTGTAGTAGGCAGAGTATTCGAAAATACAACTACTAGTAGTATACCGGTGCCACGAGAAAGACTCTTTTAGGTATTTACAACTGGTCAATCAACAGCTACTGTTCTAGAAGAAAAGATTGTAGATATATTTTTAAAATGTGATATTCAGTGGTCATCCTGAATCTCTCAGTGCTTCAATGGTGCATCTAATATGAGAGGTAAAATGAATGGTTAAGCAAACCAAGCTATCTGTTAGGTCTCCAAAAGCTTTGTACTATTGTTGTTATGCACACCGTTTAAATCTAGTTATTGAGCGCATGATAGAGAGTTGAATTCCACTTAGAAATGTTATTGGAATCACCCAAGAGCTTTACATTTACTTTGGTGGCCGTGTAAGACAGGAAGATTTGTCAAGGCACAGACTCATCATAGACAAAAGAAAACATTAAAGTGTACCACTAAAACAACTAGAACTTGGAGAATTGTAGAAGATGCCATCGCGATTATTATTAGCAAGTATGATGAAATAATAACTGCCTTAAGCAACCTCTCAGAAAGTGCGGATGCCGAGACTGTTGTTGGTGCTAATGGTCTACTTCACCAACTGAACGACTTTAGTTTCATTTTATTAACTTTCGTTGTTGATGATATCCTTATGTGAACAGGACCTGTTTCTCGAATCCTTCAAGCTATTTTAGTAGACCTTGCAATTGTGGCTAACTCAATAGAAACTTTAAAATGTAGCCTGAGTTCTTGTCGTGAGCAAACTAATTTCAATGACATGCTTGAAAGGGCCAGACGCTTTGCTGCCAAGCAACATATTGATATAAACTTCCAAAATCCCCGCCATAGAAGAAGATTGTATGCTGATAGGTCAGTTGATCGTTAAGACTTATCACCTGATACCATATTTTATGTTGATGCTTTTATCCCCGCTATAGATTTGATTCTCTCTGAAGTACGATGGCCCTTCTCAAATAATACCTTAGCTGTAGCAAGAAGTATGATGGCTTTTTCGTCTGGAAACTTAGTTGATGCAAATGATTATATTTTGGATGGTGTGGAGGCATTCTGTCTCCAGTAAAATTTAGATGCTGATAAAGTCGTCAGAGAGTTAAATTATTTCAAAACAGTTTACTACGTGAATCACTAGTTAGTTGACATGACTGATGTTATACACTCTATTCTATCGATAGAAGAACATGTTGATGGCAGCAAAGACGACTCGTCAGGAAACCTTTGTTTAAAACATACATTTTTACAACCATATCAGCTTATTGTTCAGTTTTCTGGATTTGATACTTTGAACACTGCACATCTGGTTGTAATCGCTATTGCAACAGTGGAGCGCTCAATGTCAAAGGTCAAACTTGTAAAAATTCGTTTGCTCAAAAGTCGGCTGTCTTAAGGAAACACCTTGTTGTAAAGTGAAACATTTGATGCATTTGTAATTGTAATGAAACACTAATAAAATCGGTGAAACATCTTCCTACTATTTTTTCTTTCTACCGAAGTATCTCTAGCCGAATTTGCTTTTATTAGTTGCTTGTTTAAGCTATTTTTCCCTTGCTATGCCACATACGTCAGGCTAGACAATCATGTCTGCTCTCCCATGGCAACTTGGGGGATGGAAGCCCGGGGCTTTAACTGTTCTATAAATTTAAGAAATATCACCCAAAAGAATAAACCAGATACGTTTTGCATTATTATATTGAACTCTCCTAAGACTTGACGGTTTGCAAGTGAGTAGTAGAATCCTTTGGGCTACTCAATTGTGTTCCTGCGAGCTTTGCAGAATGGTATTAGTCCTTAAATATAATAGAGATTTTGTTGATCGCTGATGAGGACTATTACAATTTTTATTCAAATCTTTGTAATTGATTTCATTCAAATTTACTTAATAAAATGTTCGCCATATATTCTCGATTGTATTAGATCATAGTTTTTTCTAAATGAGACTAGTGTGATATTCTCTGTACGTAAATGTTTTGTATTTTAACTGCACGTCAACCATATGTTCCGATTTGCAAGTCCAATTCAGATGTATTAACTAACTCATCCCCAACACATGTTCACGCTTAATTAAATCTAATAATAAAGTAATTGAACAAGAACTAACGATATTGACTTATATTTTAATGAAAGACTAGCTAATTGATTCTGGAATGGTGTATGTTACTGTGCTGAAGAAATAAGGATGTACCGGTATGAATAAAGACAATGCAAGATCTTAAATAAACACCTTCATTGAAGTTTTTTAAGTTCGATTTTATCACATTAATACTTAATGAACTTTGCCACTTCCAAACACAATTCCTGCGAACGCCTATTACAATCCGATATATATATATATATATATATATATAGTCTAATTTGACTCAACAAATATGACCGATCAAAATCCACCAAATTTGTGTAAAATTATCATACAAAACATGAGCTCAATAATGCCGATTAATGTATAACCCTGATATGACATGCATTAAAATATTATTAAACTCAAGATATCATCAATGCAATTTTTAGAATAATGAAATGTTTATATGTTCTTTGTCTTACAATTTGCTCAGTGTATCCAGCCCTTTCCCTACAAAGATTTGTCACACATCTTATGCAGTTCAATGACTACATGAAGGAAATGAAGATGAATGCATTTCAATTGGACCAATTTGAACACATCCATTCAGTGTCCCATTGCATGCTTCAATGTTTGAAGACTGTTAAATGCCTCTCAATAAGTTATCACAGCACAGAATATACTTGCAGCGGCTATTCCATTGATAGATTCACGCATCCATATTTCTTCGTTAATGCTTCTAATGCAACTGCATACTATGGGATGAAACGAGATTTTGAACCATTGTGTTCAATCAACGAAACAAACATCAAGTCTGAATTGATGCCTGAGTGCGCAACAATTAACAGGTATGGATAATCCTTAAAACTGATTAATGTTGTTGTAAGAACAAATTTCAATACATAGATGGTGCTTAAAATAAAGTTACTAAAATTTAATAATAATGCATATATCTCAAAGAAGATATCAAGAAGAAATGTTAATGAAATACTTCAATGCAAAGCTAGATATTTCAATTAATCTATAATTGCCGAATCCTATCCAAAACTTAAATATTCAATACCTTTC
>CABFPE010000737.1:44321-69665 GCA_900660155.1 Hofstenia miamia
TTATATATATATATATATATATATATATATATGTATATGATTTCGTATCTTGAATAATTATGACTATATAACGATGTAAAAATTCTTGCGTAATTTTGTGAAAGTAATCAGTTGTTTTAGATTCCAAATTTCAGTCTAAACATTTGAAACTAAAATGGCTCACACCATTTAATATCTTTACGAAATTTCTACCAGTATACCCTTACAAAGAAAATTCTACACAGTTTTATCCACTTTGTTCTTTGGATAATGACATGGCGAATACATCGTGCTTATATTATCAATTCCGGTAAGGATTTATTTACGCATTATTGGACTCTGATGTGTTAAATATATCTATATTGTACAAAATAACTAATTATCTATCCACCACTGGGGACAATATACAGTGTACATGTACACTATCTAGCAATTCATTTCCTTCTTTTCGTATTTTATAACTTAACAACCTTAAAACTATTTCTCTACCTATTCAATTTAATGACCGGTTTAAGTCAGGTGAAACCACTTTCATTTTGGAATCAATTTCACATAAGCTTAATCTATTATAATTTTGTTCAATATATTCCCATTGTTCAGCATGCACATAAAAAACATCGCAAAGATCCATTATAATGTACAAACTGTGTTATTGTCCAACGTTCAGTATGCTGAAAAAACTAAATATCTATCCTGAACTAGGTGATGTGTCAAATTTTTGCCAATAATGAGCGAGCAGGGTGCCTAAAATTATGTTTCTTCAAATGCAAAGTCTTTGGTGAGAGTTAATTTAACTGCGATGTCCGAAGTCAATTAGTTTAAATTCTGTCACATTTTCAGGCATGAAGAAATTTTAAGCCACTAACTATCAGTACCTCAGGGAAAAATTATCCAACTTTTTGTAAATTCTAATTAAATTTAGTCCTATTTATAGCTTCCAACTCTTGCAATTTGGTCGTTTGGTTGCATTTTAGTTTGCATAATATATGAGGCATTGAAAGCAAAAACCAACCGTAGGGTGAAATTTGAAGAATATATATTTTTGTATCAACGTTCCTTAACGATGAGTTTGCGTAGAGTTGTAATCGGGCCATGATTTCAAACCCATGAATTTTATATCTAAAGCCACTTCAACAAATTTTGTATCAATTGAAAAAAATAGTTAATTTGATGTTGCAAAATCTCAGAGTAAGAGAAACAATGTATATTAATAAAATTTTAGATAATTCTAGGCCCGGGTACGGCCCTTTCCAATAGGGCGGGACTAGATATAAAATCAAAGGCAGGACTTAGACTAAATTTGAAAGTATCCAAATTTAGATGATATGTGTTCCAAACAAACTCCAGCTTAAAAGAAATGTAACATGTAAATATAAATAGCAAATTTGAATGAACAGTTAAAAGAATTTAAGCTGAATGAGATACAAATGTTAAACTATTTGATCCTGCCTCGACTATAACTTTAACCTAATACATGCTAAAAGGATTTTCTCGTCTTGAATTTTAGTACCTTGAAATTTATAGGTACCATCAGAAAAATTAAGGAAAAAATTACGCAATATTTCATTTAGAGGAGGAAGCCTTGATGGTAAAAAATCTGCTGTTAATATGAATTGCCTTAAAGAAGTTTCATGTGCAACAAACACTTTGGAATCTTGCAAATTTACATCTCTAGGTCCAAAAAGATTAATATATCAAATAAGATGCTATCATTGAAAGTAATGATGTAAACGTCCTTCAAATTTATCACTTTCAGAAGTATAAACGCATGCATGGACTATGTTAAATAATAGACGAGATTGTTATGTGTTTCGTTGTTAATATATTATTGAATCATTGATATTAAATTTTCTGCCTCATGATTATAAATCTGGAATGAAAAACTTTATTTGTGGTGATGGTAATTTCATTTTTTGATACATTTGACTATTTATATTCTTGAGAAATTTTCCTTTAGTTGTAATAATAAATCTGAATATTTTACAATTTAGCATAAATGTACATACTACATAACAGGTGTGCAGCCACGACATCGTCAATGTCAGGGCCATTCAAAATTAACCAGGGCGATTATTAATCAAATTAATCATTATTAATCAATATGAGTATTGAGTTGAGACGTTAAAGACATATTTTAGGGTAACAAATTTAATAAACTTGCAAAGGAATTGTTTGATCAAATTGGTCTCGGTCACTAAAGTTGAAAATTTGTTCTAATGAAGTACTGATTTCTTTCTGTGCTTTGTTCTTAATCCCAGGCCCACATAGGGCTTCAACTGAAAAGCTATATTTTTCGTTAAAAGATTTTGTGTAAGAAGAATGGCTAAGCATTTAGTGTCCTTAAAATAGTTTAAATGGACATTTTTGTTTGTTGTGGCTGTTGTATAGCAGTTTTTTCTGTTCTTGTTGTGTGGAAAAATTCGCACAGCATTAAGCTTAGCAAAAGAGCACAATTTATAATGCTAATGCTTTTATAAAATTGAACATTGCTTAAATAAATTATGTGAACGATTACTTCTAAAAAATAATTATGATCAAAAGAGCTGTATAAATTTACCGGGCCATTTTTTGTCATTTGCGAAAATGATCAGGCATGGCCTGCTACATTGCTACATAAAACTTTGCCGAGTTTGACATTCTTGAACTGTTCAAGTGCACACAAGGTAATTTAAATATACACATACATTTAATCAAATCACTAAGAATTTTGATAACTTATTTCTATTTCTGATGATGCTAAATATTTGGCGAACTATATTTCTAATTATGTTTCTATTTAAACAACTAAAATTCCTTAAGAATGAAGAATTTTGATAAACTTGTAGATACTGTATACCAGATTGTTCTTAGCATCAGAGTGGTCATCAGCACCCCCTTATCTATGTAATGGAGCGCCTAGAAGCGTTTAGTTAAATTGTCTGTGCTCAAATAGTTATATAGATTATTAGCCATTGTCTCATTCTCAAAATAATAAAGCAAAAATACCTAAACTTAAATGTTAATAGAACAAACTTAAATCAAATGTGCCAGTCATGTCATCATTGTACCCGTAAAACTAATCCAAAATAAAATTCATTGTAGAAACGTACTAATTGGATCTGTAAATAGTTACCAGAAATGCAATATGCCCAAAAGACAAGAAAAAGTCAATTACTATTGGGGTATTAAGCCAACTACACCATATGTAGTATTGGAACACAGAGCTGCTTGCCTGCTGTGAATGTCTATCACAGCATTATCTTCCCATATGATTTGAAGAAGGATATCGCCCCCAGAAGCTTGTGACTGCAGGATTTTGCTTTCTTACCAACAGTGTTGGAACCGTGCAGAGCTTTATTTTATGCCATGCCGTGCTTGTGCCGTGCACGTGCCTATTGTTACAGACATTTTCGTGGTATGCGTGTGCCCACATTATAATATGCATAAAATGATTTGTTATTTTTATTTTCTAAATCTAATAATTTGCATATGAAAATCATCGAAAATTGTGTTCTTGAGCTATTTGTTAAACTATTAAAACAATTTGGCGCCAAAAATATGTCATTCATTTAGGTTTAAGTTAGGATGCCTTTTACATTCAACAAAAATTTATAGATTTTCTTGCTGTGCCAGGCTCGTGCTAGAAAAAAATTTTATTTATTTTCGTGCCTTGCAGTGCTCATGCCTAACTGTGTCCTTCGATGCCATGCTCGCATGGTTCCAACATTGCTTACGAAAAGCGGTATATTAGAAACTACTTTGAGAACAAACTATATGAATTTCTTTAAAATTTGCATGCTGCTCTAAAATCATTTGTTGATGCTTTTAAAAAATACAATAATATGTTTAGGTTGTAGTTTTAGTGCAAAGTTCGATTTTCAAAAAAACCTAAAATTACTGGTTGGGCAACTTAATCAGACTTTATAGACTCATGTATTTACTTGAGAGCTTCAGTCCCGAAACAACCTATATGTTTAAAGAGTAGCTCTATTTCATTTTGAATTGAAATTAGGGAAATACTAAAACAAATTTCCAAGTGAAATCTGACTTTAGAAGTCAAAAATGAGCAGGCGCATCTTTTTTTGCCTCTAACTAATGCATGACAAATCAATATTTACCGCTCCTAGATGAGAAAAACTAAAATGGCGTATAATTTTACACTTTTTTATACTCGAAAATTTGTTGAGGCTTTCCATTGAAGAAAAATTTTAATAACTGATCATATTTATAGAGAACTATGTAGTATCCATATACATGTATCATCACCAACATTGTAAAGAACATTTAATAAGTGAAGTAGCCTCAGTATCTTAAAATTTTTAATTTTTACAAATTTTTTGAAAATACAGCACATTTTTCTAATTTTCTCATGACACTTTTAGAATTCCAGCATGAACTACCTCGTGAAGTACGCCAATCCTCGAGTGTTAGGGAATTTTAAAGAAAATTAAAGTACTATCTATTCGTCAATCAGTTCGGTGAAATAAATTTTGTGTAAATGTATATTGGGAAATATCTGTGCTTTATAAGAATTATCATAATAATAATAATAATAAATATTCGAAAATTTCGTTTTTTTTGTGAAGCTATTTTTACAAGACTTGCAAATTGTGGGAAATTATTTTGTTACACCATATTCATAGGAAAGCTGTTGCAATAGCAACGAACATGTCTGAATATCTATTCATTACAATTTTACGATTTGTGAATAAATTAGTTTATGTTGTATATAAGAATGATGTAGTGAAAATATAGACAATTTTAAGAATGATAAACATGTTGTTATTTTATGCAAATCTACTTCATTAGTATAGGAAATATAATTTTATAAAGTCTATTTGTAAATTCAACATATCCTAATTATTATAAAAATTTCAAACTTCTTGAAACTTTTCCAATCTGGTCAATGCAAAAGTTTATAAGTTGCGGATGATAAATAAATATAGAGAATATATATATATATATATATATATATATATATATATATATATATATTTCAAAGAAATTCTACATAAATGCATTTTAAAATTGAATCCACTATTTGACGCATTTCGATCTTTTATTGATCATCGTCAGAAATAATTTTCCCAGAAAATTTTTTACAAAACTATAAACTACACTTTATAATTAACTAAAATAATAAGATTTAAAATAGGATGTAATCTTTGAAATGTATTCATTTGCTTTTTAGTATGTTGGTCCGTTCTAATTTCTTTAAGTATAATGCTTCCCCTATTTTTGTATTGTTAGTTTTTATAATGATGTTAAAATTGTCTTTTTTAATTTCATGATGGTGTTGAAATATTTCAGTATTTAAATGTCCATTAATATGCTCTTTTATACGTTTCCCGAAATGGCGGCTTGTTTCTCCAATGTACAATTTTTACAATTGTCACATTGATATTTATAAACTATTGAAGAAACTAAGTCTTCGGGAATGTTGTCTTTGTTCTTAAAAAGATGTTCAGTTTTCAAAGTACTAAAAATTGGAATAAGTCTTGATCTTATGAGCTTTTTATTGATATTTACTAAGTTATTTGACAATTTCTTGATGTTGTTTTCTATATATGGAAGTTTCCAATATATTTTTTGCTTCGCTTGATCTTGCAATAATTGAGTTGTTAACTTTGTTTCATTATCTTGTTGTAAAATTTGTTTAGTGATAATTTTCTTAATTAATTTATGCGGATAACCATTGTTTTCAAAAACTGTGTACAATGTGTCAAGTGCTGATGTTAGAACTTTGTAATCAGATGATATTGCATAAATTCTTTTACAAATTGCTTTGACGCTGTTGATTTTATACTTCTTGTCACAATAAGATGTAAATGGTATGTATAAGCCAGTGTTGGTAATTTTGAAGTAATAACTTGAAGAAAAAGTTGTAGGATGATTTGAAATTTGAGTATCTAGAAATATTAGTTTGTTGTCAATTTGATTTTCCATTGTAAATTGAATTTCAGTCATTTGATTGTTTAAATATTTTAAAAAATTATTTGCTTCATCTTGGTTACTAAACACAGCAAAGATATCATCAACATATCGTTTATAAAATAGAAAATCATGATTAGTAAAATTCATTTCAATAATGTCCATTGCAAATTGAGCCATGGTTGGGCCTAAGGGAGATCCCATAGACATACCATCAATTTGATTATAAATTGAGCCATCAAAAAGAAAGAGAGGAAATTCATCCTAACTCTTATGGACTCGAGATCACATAAAGGTCAACCATGTAATATCACTAGGATTCACACATTCCCATCTTGCAATCAAACTTAATAGAATTGTTCTTTATGTACCACAACTAATTGGTACTATATACAATTTCATTAGCAACATATTTGCAAAAACCTGAAAACACTAGACTGGCTGATACTAACAACCAGCACTGATGTTACATTAAATATTTTGCTAATTATTTCAAAGTTTGTTTCACTAATATTCTTTACAAAATATTAATGTTGTATTTTTAGTATATATTATATATGAATAAAGTTGATAGTTTTGCTTTTTGCATTGTCTTAGTATAGAAAATGAAACTAAACACAAACAGGATGAAAATCAAATTTAGAAATAACAGAGAAAACGTACCAAATTTGAGTTAAATATGCTTGAAAAAAATTTAAACTTAGGATGCAATAATTTTCTTAAATTACTTTAAGCAATTACCTCTGGTACCAGAATCTATGTGTAGATCATGAAATTATAGTTGTAGTTTGCTAGTAAAAAATCAGGCATCCAAAATGGGATGATTACCTTTATATTAAATTAAAATAACACTACTGTACGATAGCAAAATAGACTTTTGTAACTTAATTAAAAGAACAGCTACAGGTTATCCTAGTTTTACTTCTGAAGCAAAGTATCACCTTTATACAAAAAGAAGTGAAAAAATATCATAAGGAGAACCAAGGATCTCTGTCATAAAATTAGTTTCTTTTTTCCTTATATTATGAAGACTATTAATTATGATACCCCAAATGTGAAAATCACAAATCACTTGTAGAATTCTTATCAAAAGACTTTAGAATGATTACATGTGGAAAACCAGGATGTGGAAAAACTAATCTATTGGATATCATCGTAAGACTTCCTGTATAATATGATAAATTATATATTTATACTCTAAATTTTCATAAAAAAATGAAATGAAAACAATGAAAACCATATCAAATCAAGAAATAGAACAGTGTAGGTTGGAAATACTACATGAGGAATTGCTCAAAAATACTAATGAATTCAGGGTTGGGTCTAGAAAAATATTTATCTTTGATGACTTTGTAAGACCTCCAGGAAAAACAGAATAAAATTGTAAATCATTTCACTGATGTTTGTCATCATAACATATCAGCAATATATATTTCACAATCTTATTATAATGTTCCAAAGAAAATAGTCACAAATTGTACACACATAGTTTTATACACTCCTTTTGTTAAAAATTACACTAAAGATTTCTGAACCAATTGATCACTACTAAATAGATATTTTAACTAAAAGATATAATAAAAAACAAGATTAATACACTGAAAAGTCTAAGAGATTATTAAGAAACATTGTAAAACTTGGTGGAGTTACAGGTAATATCAAGAATCAAAAAGTTAAAAAAATAATTAAGGGTCAAAATGTTTTATGCTATGGTAATCCTTCACAATTTGTTGATTGCTTAGAATTACTTCTTCTAAGAATGCTGGAAATGACAGTGCTCAAATTTATAATGAAATTGTTCAGTTAACTGATGAATTATTTAGATTAAAGGCTATTACTAAAGAAGATGCTAATATAGCATAATCCTTCAATTATTGCAGATTGCCCCCAAGAAGAGATTAAGATCAAAAAGGAAAATAAATCAATCAATCAGATAATTAGAATGATTTGCCAATTAAGATTTTCTTAATTGATAATGATTAGATTTCATGTAAGGGCAAATGATTGCCAATAAAATATTTAGACTAAAATCAAGGGACAATTGTTACTTATCAATTTTAGCTGTGATATATCTATGTGAATTCAAATTATTAGGCAGCAGGCACTTATTTCAAATTTAGTATAAATAGTTACAAAGTGAAATAGAAGGTGATGAAATATATTCTTTGGAATTATCATCCTTTGGTTATTAACAGCTTAATTATATAATTAAAATGTCTAGCTAAGTGATTCATGCTCAATAGTGGTCAGGAATCCATGACAAAAATAATTCTAGGTTCTTTGACCCTGACTATGAAATGCATTTAGGTTATGGATACATATAGGGGTTTTTCTTAACTCATTGTTCTTTTGGTCATATGTTATTAGTATATAGTAAAAAACTTCAGAAAAGCTTTATAGCTAAACATAAGGATCTATTAACATCTGTTCTAGATATAAATTAAGACCATAAAGGACCAATAATTAAACTGTATTTGTGTTTGTATTACATGTAGGATAGGAAGCTGCTCTAATAGCTATGCATTACAATTTATATTTTTTCAAGCAGCTAGTGTCAATCCTCAATTGCCTATTTATATGAACTACATTATTATTGTTAAACACAAAAGAGTTAAGTCAAATTGTGTTACAAAAATTTGAAATATCAGTAGTTAGGGAACATATAATAAATTATAATTATCTTTGAGGTTGGTGATCAGCAGTTCAATTCATATGCTGTGGAAAGGCAGATACCCACTGTGAACAACTGTTTTTTGGTGATCAAATGAAGTGGATTTACCTAAATAGTAATTGTGAGAGTGGAAATTTAATATAGTTAAATTAAAAATCAAAAAATACATTTTGTTAGCAACCAATTTATTCAAAGGTTAGATCTCTTCCCACCAATTGAGTGAGGTACTAAATTTACAGATTTATAAAATGCTTAAATTGCCTGGAAGAAGATGCTATACTAAGAAGTTTTACAATAAATTAAAAAATTAATTTCACTATTAGTTAAGTTTGACTTTGCCAAATGCCAGAAAAAAGATTTTTGTTTTTCCTTATATAATAGATATGACTGAAATTCCTTTATTTCAAATTTAAATTATGGAAATGTTATAGGTAATTCTGATTCCACACTAAATTTTGTAAATCTCCTAAGATGACACATGCAATCACACTACACTTGCTTAGATCAAATAAATATGTCATACTCTTGGTTCTACATTTCTGAGGAGCATAAGAAAAACAAAATTGAATGTTCCAATAATGAAGCTATTACTTGAACAAAAGCTATGCTTCCTGATGGTAAAAAAATATTTCAATGATTTAGTCTCAAGCTATCCATTTACAAAGCAACTTTTACACATACTTTTTAACAAAATTAACACAGTTGAGGCAAGAGATATAAAAATATACATTACTGATAGCAAAAATTTTTAACTTAAATGATAATCATGTTCACTTAGTATTTTTAATCAAATAGGAGTATTTTTAATATTACTTGCACTAAAGTTTTTATAGTAATAACTAAATCTAAGAAAACTTGTGAAAACTATTTAAAGGAAAATAGTTTTAATAATCCACAGGTAACAAGCATTAATAAAACATTAGAAACCCAAAAAGTAACAAATATACCTAAAAATTTTTAGGCCTGGTGTAGGAAGTCCAAATGAACAAATGTCATTAAAAATACATATATCAAAAGTGAACCCCAGTTGCTTGACAATATAAGGAAAAGATTTTTAAATTATTGTGAGATTATTTATTTTCTTTATAGAATAGAAATGACTAACTTCAGCAATCCAACAATTCTAGAAAGAAATGAATACATTAAATTTGATATCCAGGTTCCAATTATAATTATGTTAATAATCCTGAAGACATTATACCTTATGATTGGCTTAATGCTTATATAGAATTGACAGCACAGGATTTGTTACAATAGGTAATGTTGCCATTAGTTGTGATTTTTAAAAGAGTATTTGTGGAATATAATAATACTTCTACTACAAATTTCACAAATTTTTCAAAATTTGCCTAATTGCACAACATTCCTGTGCATTCAGAATCATATTTGAATGCTGCACAAAATGAATTTTTCTACAAGGACAATGTTGATAAAATAAAACTTCCTTTATCTCATTAAAGTTGATTTTTTCAGAGGTCTAAGACATACTGTCCTACCTTGCAGGAAAGGTTCAAATAAATCTTGAATTAGCAAAATATGACAATGTAATAGTTATTACCACTGGAAATGGAAAACTAGTTGTCACTCAATTACAACTCTTTGTGCTACAATTAGCATTCAATTCTAATGGAAGTACAATGTATTTGAATAGCTTTTTAGTGAATCAGTACACCTCAGAGGAATCTAATCTGATAAATAGCATTCAGACATATTTAGAAAAGGTAATTCAATACAAAAACCTAGATATGTTTTCATCTATACCATAACTAAAGATAAAATTATTCATCAAAGTAAGAATGAACTTGACTTTGAAACTTATAATTCTACTGAAATTTCTTCATGACAGTTAGAATTAGGAAATGATCATTTCTTTCCACAAGTTGAGATTCATCTAACCATTATGTTTCCAAGACAATATGCAGAATTTGTATTATATAATGATAGTGTCAATGGCTTTTCAACAGGCACATTTGTTAAATCTTTAGAGTTTACGAGAAATAGGGAATAATTATATTTGATTTATCTAACCAAAAAGATGAATCTTTAAAATAATATCAATGAAATATTATTTAGATATACATTAAAATGTGCCCTGGTAGATCCATTTAAATTCTATGAATTGCTTATGTATGAATAAAACATATCTGTAAATACAACATAAATTGGTCTACAAACATTTTACTAACTAAATACTTTACTAACCTGATGTTTCACTAACAGGATATTTCACTAACTGACAAAGTGAATTAATGTGAAATTGTTTTATGTAAAATAACTCTTCATTTGTAATACCTAAAAATACTACACTATGGTTTACAGTTCATAAAACAGACTTTGTGAATAATTTTTATTATGTTTTAATAATTAAATTTGTAACATTTTGTTTAAAATTTTACAAACTTTCTGGATTTTTTTTTTTGAGTTTTTCAAGACCACAATTTAATTTTCTATGATGTAATATTGTGATTACCACATTTTATTGCTAATGAACAGTTGTGAAATGTTATCACACCCATATCTTGTAGTGAGTTTTGGGGATTTATTTGTTTAAATACAATCTGTTTGATGATTTTACTTCAGAAGATATTTGCTGTAGTTTTGTAAATTATTGTACAATGAATTAATATGAATTTACATAAAAAGAAATGTTATGCAGAATACACAAGATAATCTGTCAATTGGCATATTCAAATAGAAATTGGCACATTTTATTGAACTTGCCAACTATGAATTAATGATACAAATAAGAAGCTTCATTAGTATGGCAAGAAGCATTGCTCTAATTAAACTCACCAAGCAAAAATGAAATTCACTCTTTAAATATTGGATAATGCATATAATTAGAACCAAATCTGCAGATTCCTGGTGCCACTCTTTTTATCAGAGTTAGCTGCTCAAAGACAGTGGTTTCATGAGGTGGCTAAACCTCACTCATTGTTGCCAGGCAGTGACAAAATTGTTAGTTTTACTATTTCACCAATCCATAATTTTGTTAAGAAAGTCCTACTTTATTTATAAACAATCCAAATTATAAATTGCTTAAGACATTCTTTTTCACATAGCACTATAAATAAGCATGGTGATTAATCTATACTTGTGTAACATCCTCTACCAGGCTTTATTCCTGTTTATCCTTTGCTACTGTATAACATCAGTTGTATATTTGCATGTAGGGATTTACTAAATTACACTGCTTTAGCTTTTATGTATTTCTGTAAACTTAACTTAATAAGATTTAACTATTCACTATTTAGGTGATGAAGCATGCAGCATCTCCTCAATGATTGATAGTGGGCATCTGCCTAAATCTGATCTCAACATCCAGTTTCACTTGTTCACCAAGGATCCAATTGGTTGAGTTCCACCTCTCAGCTTATTGAAGTAACTTATGTGTACCCTATCCTAGTTCAGTGTATACTCAAGACAAGACACAATTCAAATTACTCTCTTGTTGTAAAAGTGTTTCATAATGATGCAACCAGACTTGTTACTAGCTGTGTTGTTAATATTACATGTAGCCACTACCAAAATATATTGGCTTTAATAACTATGTTAATAATTAGCAGCTTCCTAACCTACATTTAATAATTACTACATGTTTGGTCACATTAGAGTCAATCATTTGGATCTAAAATAATATAGATATAATTCCTATGTTTCAGCTATCCAACCATATTTTGAATCTATTATAATTGATACATGCAGTAAATGATCAATAGTCAACTAAAAGAGAATAAAAACCCCTATACATAACATAAGTACACTTTCATGATCTGGCACAAATACCCTAGAATTGATCTCTTGATGGATCCAGACCACTACTAAACACCACTCAGTTAGCTTGACATTTTATTAAATAATCAAACCATATTAAGAAAAACATTTCAAAATTAATTTCTTTATCAATTGTTTACAGTGAGTCTAATCTATTTATAGTATTTTCAGAAAAGTACTTGTTGATTTCAAATTTAAACTGTTTGTCTGCCAAGATGGAGGCAGCAAATATAATGGAAGCAACTTTGCACCCTTGGTTTTGACAAACGTATTATTATCAACAGATACCAATCTCTCATGATTGACACTTCTTCTTACTTGGTTGCATGACATGAATTAATCTAAACTGATCATATATTTTTACAATGTTTTTAATCATAATTGTCTTTGATCTTATTCTCCTTCTAAATCAATGTTAACAGCTTAGTTAATTTGGATGATGCTACAGTGAGAGATAAACCTATATATGACCCTGAAATATGGGACTTATGTTTACTAACTAAATTTAGGAAACTAGAGGAAAACAATGCACCAGCTGATGAGGAAGAGAGTGCAACACAAACAACAACTAGAGGAACTCTCATCAATGAACAGGAGAAGGAGAGTGAGAAGAAGTTCTCACACCAGATGTAGATTCAAGGGTAGAAGGGATGAAAACAAAGAACTTACAAATAGACAATGTAGAGTGAGAAGGCGTCCTAGTAGTCCCCAATGCCAATTCAAGAGCAGTGAGACAAATGGACAAATAGCCTCTCCCACCAGAGATCTGCACAGCATATTCTAGGGCACACAGAGAACTGGTGCACAGCAGCACAACTTTCCTTCCAGGAGTCCACAATACTGATTCAAGGGTGGTGAGACACTCAGAGTTTCAGGGGAAGGTGTAAGTGGTGGAAGAACTTTGGTGATATGAAAGCAATTCAAGGCTGATGGTATCACCACAGGAACAAAAACTAGTCAAGTTCAGATGGAGTCAACTTTGAACTGATTCAAGGGTGAAGCAGCAGAGACCACCAGTACAGATTCACAGCCTATGGACTGTGAACTGAGCACCAGCAGACTACCTTTAAGGATGAAACAGCTACAAGCCTCCTCAGACACTACCTTGGAGAGAACAGTATGATCTAAGGAGAGAGAGAAAAGAATGTCCAAGATTGATGGAGAAATGATGCATCCCTACTTTATTGGAACAACAAGATGTGATATAATGCTTTCAAAAACTATCACCAGAAACAAAAGTGCATATATGAAAAGTTGCAAAGACTGAGGGGAGAAATCTACCACTAGTGCTAAATGTGAACAACAGGGCAAAAGTAAATGTAATAATCAGCTACCCAAGAGATATGAATGAAACACTAGAAAGGTGCACATAATATTTAATAAAGAGTTCACTCTGGAGATGATGCAAAGCATAATGGCATATAAAGACCAGATATCAGAGATCCCAGAGATAAACATGGACAAGGATAATCTAACAATCATACACATTTTGAAGAAGAAAGTGTACAACAAAAATGTTGAAAAACAGGTAGACCAAATGTTAAGGATGACAAAGGTACAAAAAGTTTGAGTGGTGATTATAACAAGATCAACAATAAAAGACATCTCCAGACATCTACTGGATGCTTGCATGCAGACAGAGAACATATTCCCCTGGGAGAAAACACCAACTGACACAACAACATTAGAGCTAATTAGATTTGACCTACAAATAGATTACTGGGCGCATATTTATAGAATAATGGTGGATCTATGTATCATGATAAATCTATTCAAGCAAACAAAAACAGTAGAACTAATGATGGACAAGGAAGGTGTCAAAAAAGCAAACACACTTTTTATTAAATGCAGCTTGACACAAAGACAAGAACATCTACAACAAATTCAAAAGATATGGGAAAACATGAAACTACAGAAGAAAACAGGAGAAAAGTTGCCAATAATAAAAACAGAATTGCCATCAAGATAATTCCACAAAGCAGTAGAGGTAGCACTTGCCAAAATAAATAGAGCATATGAGCTGAATATGAAGAAAGATTTCTGGCACCTAATATTTGAAGAAAAGAATTCACTGGAAATCAGGTATAGGACAACAGCATGGCTACTGGATATTTACAACTGAAGATAAGGAAATAAAATTAACAATCTCATGGCACATGAGAAATAAACTAACAAATCAAAGAAGTTCAACATAGCATTAGCCCCAATTAACACACAAACTAAAAACTGGCTCCTTAAGGGACACATCAAAAAATGGAATCACCTAACAAAACAGAGAAGCTGATGCAAACAGTAGAATAGATCATCAGTCAAATAATAATGAACAAAAACCTGATGGGAAAAATATCAATTGCAGACATGGTGAACAAGAAAGGGATATGCCTGAGTGAGATAACAATATTTGAAGAACAGATGAAAAAGCATATTTGGGGAGCAACAGCAGAAGCACAGTTAAGGCTAATTGAAAATCAACCATGGTTAACAACTAGAAAAATAATTAAGAGAAAATTGGTGAGCAAAGACAATATCAGGAATGCATTAGTACAGAAAAATGTGCAACAAACTCTAGAAGAAGCTATGGAAAGATGCAAAAGATAGAGTCCATGATGCATGTTCACAAAGATCTTAAAAAGTGCAGAAAGGATGAGGAAAGGCAGGATAACTGAACGAGTGGAAATCTGTGAAATGGTGACAAAATCTCAAAGAGAAATAATGGAGGAAGAAGAATTGTTAACATCCTCACAACTATTATTATCCCTGAACACACAACAGACAATTAACAGAATAAACATTGAAAAGTGGAAAGAAGTAAGCCCAGCAAAAACAATTGAATGGATTGACACAGATGATGAATGTTTTCTAGTTGAGATCAAAGTAACAAAAGAGACTAAAGAAATCAAAGAAAGGAACTATCAGAAAATCAATTCACAACAAGCAGTAGCAACAATGAAGCTAATGCTCATAGAAGCTTTCATGAGAACAGAACTAGAAGAGCTACTAAAACTGTAGAATCAACTAGCTATAGATGTTGAATGAATCACATCAAGAATAGACATAAAAGAAGAAATATGATTGAAGCTGAGCAGACAAGGGTTTACACAAGCATTTTGGATCACAATTGCAGATGGAAAAATGAATTATCCTGACATGATAGCACTAGTGACAGTGCCAACAACAACAGGTTTATATGATGAAATTGAAAGGCAAATAGAAACAAAAATCTTAATATGCATGCCACTGGAAACAATATTGATACCAATGATACTCCTGAGATAAAGACTGCCAAAACACGTAAAAGTCACCAAAGCTTTCTTACATGAGTACAAATTGTATGTCAACATGAAGGAGAAGGCAAGAACAATCATAGAAAGAGACAACTATAAAAAGTCAAAGAAAATTATGTTAAGAAATGACAATCATGAGAGAGTGTACATCAAAGGGATGATACACATACAACTATAAGATCTATGAAATGAAATCAAGAGCTGCATACCAAAGGCAATAATGCTATTCTCAAGAGTTAATGACATAGTGTGAATGGACATCTGGGAGAAGAAATATTGCTACTACAATATCATAAAGAGAGTAGAAATAGTAATGATGATGAGAATAAATAAGAATGACCCAAGAGAAATCAGTGACCAAGAAGTAATAGACAACATCAGCTTCTTTTACAAAGACATGGCAAATATGAGAAGCTTATGAAAAGTCTTCACATTCTTCTACCCAGACAAAGTGATAAGAGAAGATCTAGCCCATACAAGTCAAGCTAATGCACAAATGACATTAATGATCATGTTAAAAGATATACAGCTGAACTAGAAATATTATGAGATATTTTCAAGAAAGATCAATAAGCTGCTAGAAATAACTCTGATAGCAGAAAATTTCAGAGAAGCAAAGTTCCTGAAATGTGCAAACACAGACACAACAGAGAAAGAGACAGTCTTAACGATGACTAAACAATCTGAATTTGAAAAAACTAAATGGGAAGATCAACAGGTGGAATCAATAATACACAAAGCAGACACCTTAGTACATGGAGAACAAGCTGTGCTAAAAATAATGCAAGCTGAGGAGGAACTGTAGCATCATCCAAATAAATCATAAGCTGCTAAGAAGAATAAGAGAATATGATCAAAAAGGATTATGATTAAAAATATATTGTAAAAAATTATTATCAGCTTAGGAATAATTTGTACATTGCAACCTAGTAATATCAGTGTAATTGATTATGAATTAGTATTTGTTGATACTAATGATTTTGACTAAGAAAAGGTTCCAAAATTGTTTCCATTATTTTTAGCCACCAGCTTGGCAGATGAATTCTTCAAAATTTAAATTCAACAGATACTTTTTCAAGCTACTATAAATAGATTAAGATTCTTGTGAACAATTGATAAAGAAATTTTTTAGAACTCTTATATTGTTTCTTTGCTATGGTTTGAATATTTAATATGATGTCAAGCTAAATGAGTTGTGTTTTGTAGTGGTCTGGATCCATCATGGCAATGATTCAAGGGTCTTTGTGTAAGACCATGAAAGTGCACTTAAGTTAGGTATAGGGGTTTTATTGTCATTTAGTTTACTACTGATCATTATCTACATGTATTTAACATAACAAGCTTGAAATACAGCTGGTAAGCCAAAACCTAGGAGTTATATTTACATTCTTTTTGATCCAAATTAATGACAATAATGTGACTGATAATGTGGTGAGCATATAGTAATTATTAAATGTAAGTTAGGAATCTGCTGTATATTAAACTAGTTATTAAAGCCAATATATTTTGATAATGGCTACATGTAATATTAATTACACAGCTAGTGACAAGTCAGGTTGCATGAATATGAAACACTTTTACAAATAGAGTTTAAGTTGAGTTGTGTCTTGCCTTGAGAACACACTGAGCTAGGATAATATACACATAAATTATATCAATGAACTGAGAAGTGGAACTCAACCAAGTGGATCATCAGTGAGCAGGTGAAAATGGATGTGGAGATCAGCTTCAGGCAGATGCCCATTATTGATCATTGGAAGAGATACTGTGTGGCTTTGTCACCTAAATAGTGATTAGTTATGTTTTGTTAATTAAATTTGATGGAACTAAGTGAAAGCTAAAGCAGTGTTAAGTTAGTACATCTCTACCCACAAGTCTACAGCTAATGTTATAAAGTAACACAGGAGAAACAGTGACAACACTTGGTAGAGGATGTTGCAGAAACACTAAAAGCATACAATGAAACTATCAGTAAACACTAACAGGTCCCTTGTTAACCTTTTACATAGTAATCAATTAAATCAGTATTACTGTGTGGCAGATGATTCAAACATTTAAAATTGCACAGATTGTATAATACTTTTTAACTCAAATAAAGCAAATACAAATTCATATAAATATATTTTACAATTTATATTTACTAATTTCGAAATACTAATGTCGAAATTGTTTGTTGTGAATTGAGTGATGCCACATTAGTGAAATGTCTGTACCCCCCATCAAATTGACTACTTTAACATTTTTGTAAATATAACTTCACTTTTACTCAAAGGTAGTGGTATTACCAATGGAAACAATTTTTTTGCTTTATATACTAAAGACAGCATATAAAAAAATATCTTAAGCTTAAATTATGGTTAAATAATTAAGTTAAAAAAAGTATTAAATACTCAAGTCCCATTACCAACCAAGCAACTTTGCTTCCATTTCTTTTAACATAAATACAAATTAACCAGTTAGAAAAAGCTAAGGAATAAATAAAGCTTGTGATATTTAAATTTCTACAACACAGCTTAATACAATGAAAAAAATTGTTGGTAGTTTGGCCCCTTAATTATGGAATCTGATTTATTAATTGAAAAGTATAGAGTATCCCCATTAGTTACTGGTGCAATGAGAGCTTTAGGAAGAAATGCTGTTAACAAATTTTTTAGAAGAGATTTAAAACAAGTTATCCAAGGAGAAGGTATGCAATTAAATACACCTAAAGGAAAGGGAATGTGATAAAATACACTGAATGGAAATGGTATGTACAGAAATACTATGCAGATACTATTGTATTAAATTTATATATGAAGATGAAATGGAAGAGATTATTTCTCAATACTTAATGACCTTTGCAAAAGAATGATGACAAATACATAAATGAAGAATATATTAAGAACTATTTTGTAAACTCTTATATAAATGGGATTCAATAATAGTGGAATACCTGAAATTGCACATTCTTATCAAATGGGTAATAGTAACACTGACACAGTAATCAAACATTTAAGATATCTAATAAATCAAATTGAAAAGAATAAGTTAGATATATGAAGGGATAATCTTTATAATAGAGATTTAAATATAATCAACAGGAAAATTTTAAATGTTCATGAAGGCAAAGCAAGAAGAGATACTATTAACAAAAAACAAATGAAAAATCATTCTAAAAAAAGACTTCCAAACAATGAAAATAAGATTTTGAAAATTATTAAGTAATTGAACACTCAATTTTGCATTATTGAGTCTATGCATAATTTATGTTCAAACTTACAAGACAATTACCAAAAGAATATTAAATTATTTCAAAGAAATGAATGTGGAAAAACATTTGCAGAAAATTATGAATTTGGTTTTACTTATGGTTTTACAATATGGATATTTGACTTGCTAAAAACATTGGAAACTCCAGAACTGCTTATAAAAATCAATTTTCTAAAAATGAAAGCCATGAGCATATCTTAGATTTTCCTACCTATAGTGGAAAAGGTTTTAACAACAATTCAATAGAAAATGCATATGCTTATGTTAGAGATGCTCATAGTTACATTTCACTTAAAGGAATTTTTATTTTATGAAAGAATCCTTCAAATATTCTACATTTTAAAAATAATGTAAAATATACCATAATTAATACTTTTGTACATTTTAGAGGTAAATATGTTTTAGAACTGATGAGATTTCTTATAGCAGCAATGACATCATTTACTTTACCTAATGAAGCATGGCCTCCAAAATCAATAAAATTTGCAGTAGCTTGTTAACCTTTTAAAGATTTACATGAAATCTATGTTGAAATCAGTAAACATATTGTATTAACAATACACAATTTATTAAAAGAAGAAACATTTGCTTCCTTAAATAATATATTTTAACACAACTAATCTATTTTGGCATGACATTTAATTTAATATTATTTTAAAATGCTCTACTGTTGACAATGATATTATTAAGGGTATGAAATTGGATACAGAATTTAAAACACTGATAATTTTATTTGCAGTATTGTTAATATAAAATAGCTTTTTGTGGTATTTGTCAGAGGTATAGCTACAACTTTCAACATCACACAATTGTAATTATAATTAATCAGGAACTTGAATATAGTTTAGATTTTAATAAATTTGGACTAGCTACAGTAAATAGTATAATTTGTTGGGTATCAGAATCTTTCAGCAAACAGCATCATCTGCCAATGACTAGTCATTGTCAAATAGCCAATCTAAAATCATAAATTTTCAGAATGGGGTTTATCATAGCAAAAAAGGATTATCTTATTACAGAGAAATGATTTTATATGAAAAATGCAGTGAACATCAAGGTAAATACTAATTTTCTTCAGTGATATGCTTTTATACTTAGAAACATCTTATTGGCATTGCAGAACAGCAAGTTGTCCTTCATGAGGAAAATAATCAACTGTTGTTATCAAGTATATTTCTTTTATTGTATCTATTTAATTGAATTTTTAGCTGATTGTAATCATGCTACCATTGATCTGAAATTCAAATTGAAATACTTTGGCAGCAGTTTAACATAGAATTTGAGAAATCTATATTCTGATTAATGGTGTAAAAATAACACAGCTGTAAATTTGTGCAGACCATGTGAATTCCAATGTCTATGAATCAAAAAGGAAATACTTTATTTTGCATTATATTTACAATATGTAAACTATATTCTATTATGTATTTTTAGTTTGTTTATCATTTACAACACAATTTTTTATTTGTAAATGATTTTATTCAATAAAAACTTCAATTTGAAATCAAATATAAAAAAAAATTAGTGGAAATAACAAAGAACTGTCAAAGGAAGCAAATCACATTAAGAGCAAGAACAAAATATCTCTGTCAAAAACTTAATAGCTAGCAATTATATATACTAATATAAATCAAATGTCAATATTGCCTGCATTGCTCATTGGAAAAAGTATGTACTTAATAACAAATTGCAAAATGTGAAACAAGCACAAGAAAGCAGCATCATTTATAATTTTATGTATATTAGTACATTAAATTAATAAATTAGAGAATTTCACTATAAATAAATTACCAATGAATTATTTTAAAGAACAAAAGTTTTGATGACAATGATAATATTTAATTGCAGCACTATTGATGATGTAGAAACATTTGGTTGATTATAGAGTCAATGTTATGATCCTAAATAATTACTGCACAATCAAATATATTTAAATATATATAGTTATATATATATATATTGAATAAATATTCTATCAATATATGAGTGACTACTTGCATCTTCTTAAGTTTACATTTCATCATCATAAAAGTGTTGCTGAATAAACAGCATCTCTCTGACATGGTACAGTTTACAATGAATTACTAGCCTGCATTATGCTTGCTCAGTGTATTAATCTGTTAAACTTAATTAAACATGCAATTAAATATTTGTAGTTGATATAAATGGATTCATTCTTCTTTGGGGCTGCAGCATAATAAATCATTACTTAATTATTTATGAATAATTTCCAAAAAATTTCTAGTCAAATAGATGTTATTATGATTTTTCCAGATTCCTGGTCCCCCTTGAATAAGATACTTAAGCATTAACTGCTTTTAATGCAAATGTATAATGAGTAGGCATAATTCTACATTTTATTAAAAAATTACATTCAACATTTTCAAAGTAATAAACAAATATGAATTACTGCTTAAAGGAATAGAATAGGCTGCCAGCCATGAAAGACTATCTGATGGTGAAATCTATTAGATATATACTAAAAAATTAACAAAATAAATAACAAATGAAAGCAAAAAAAACTAGCTACTGACTACAATAAATTAAAACTACATAGATATAAATATAATTAAATTTCTATTTTAAATCTAAGCAGAGTTTCAAAGGAGTGCTAAATGCTTACTAAATGGAAACAATTATCCTCAGTGTTTATAATAGAACATATTTACATTTATTTACTTGCAATTCCATATTTCAAAAATCTAAATTACATAGAAAACTAATTGAAATACATATAATCAAATATATAATTATTCAATGAAATCATGACTCTAATAGTTTTTAAAATTTTATGATTTCAGACTTGGGAGAAATGAAATTGTGGGAATTGATATAAAACCAAACAAATGCACTATGAATTTGTATTGTAGTTCAATAACATTTTTTCAGTTTTTATGTTTGTTATTAATTTTCCATACATGAGAAACTTACATATTTGCTAATACATGTACTAGTATTGGTAACTAAAAATAAAATATCCAGTTGTTTGTTATTTTGAGTGTCAAAAAATGTCAAAATTATAATTTTAATTGTCAAAAAATAATGAAATAAAATTTTTAATTTTGCAAATTTTATATAGATATGTATATATATTGGTAAAAAACCACCCTGCTGATTACAAATAACCAGTAAAAGATGGAGAGATGTCATTGAAATGGTAGAGTGTTTTTACAATAAATCTGTAAACTCAACAATAAGGACAATGCAATTAAATGCAAATTTATTTAGCAGGAGTAGATACTATAGCATTAATAAAGTAGTTCAAATATTCTGAGAAGATATATGAAGATTATAACAGCATTATAAGGAATCAAATAATTAGAATACATCAGACAACATTTTATAAAGCCAAAAAATCCAGATTAAGATAAAAAGTCAATGGGCAAACATACAAAATTTTGAAAAAAATTTTTAACAGTTATTTGATTTTTAAATTTTTAGAACAAATAAAACAATTTTAACAAAAAACATTGAATTTTAGATTTTAGTGAAAATCTTAGGAATGTTGCATAAGTTTGTAGTGTATATGTTCATAAATACTTGTTCTTAATATCTGTTCTTAAATTTATGTTTGTAAAATATAAGTTCATAAAGTTATTTGTACAATTTATGTTCATAATTGCTCCTGTTAATACCTCAATAACTAGATTTTCATAATGAGCAATACCAGAGGCATGTCTCATAATGTTTTAAGCATATTTGATGTATCATAGACATTGAAAATTGTATGTTCCTCAGAATGTGCGTAAATGTAAACTAGAAATATCATATGTATTTGTTTATACCAAAATTTTCCAGTTAATATTTAGATAATTAATATTTAATAATGAAGTAAAAAGGCCTACCTTTTAATGTGGCTCTGCATTTAGATAAAAGCAATGAAATATGATAATAAGGTTCTTCAAAGATACACACTATGATGGATAATAAAGACCAAAGAAAAAACATGTAAAGTCAACACTGCAAAATTAATAATCTAGCACAACTTGAAATAACTATTAGATTTAATCATAAAAGTAAGAGGAAGGCATGCACCATGGCATTGAATTTGTATAACTACTTCATAAAAAATGAAAGCATGCCACTGGAGATTTTAATTTGAAAAATGTGAGATGTATTACTAGAGGGTTTTCTCCTGCTTAAGCTAAATGTAATTTAATATAAAGCTCTTTACGAACATATATTTTACGGACTTATAATATACGAACAAATAGTACGAGTTTAAATTTTACGAACATAAAATATACGAACAATTTTACAAACATAAATTTTACGAACTTAAATTTTGATTAATACGAACTTATAAAATACGAACACAATGTGTCATCCCAAATCGTTTTTTATCCATGTCGACAATGATTGACGTTATCAGCAGGCTTTTCGAGAACGAGACGAGAATTTTTTCGAGAAAATTGGTCTCGAGAATCGATAAATTTTTATAGATTTTTCGAGATTCGAGATCGAGAAAAATCATAGCAAGAATCGAGACTGTTTAATTAAATGAGAATGGGGGATTTTCACTAAAATTTAAATTTTAATATTCTTAGCTAAAAATATTTAACTTATTTAAATTCCTTAAAAATAAAAAAACCAATAAAAAATATTTGCTAAATTTTGCAGAAATTCACTGTCTCTTTCTTGTTCAGATGATGTCACTACCTTTTAAATCATAAAACTATTACTTTGTAACAGGGTTTTCGAGAAAATCTAGAGTTAGTTACGTCGACTGAGAGTTTTTACGTTTTGAGTTCGAGTATTTTTTTAAATGAAATTCCGTCCGATTTCAATCGAGTTTTTTTTCTAATTCCGAGTTTTTTAGAATAAAAAACATTTATTTTACAATAATTCTAAGCTAAAAAAAGTTTTTGTGATTGGTAAGAAAATTGATATTGAAAGAAATTTAATTTTTACGCTATTTTCAAGTGGATTTTCAAACGAGTTCGAGTTCGAGTTTTGATGATTTCTCTCCCGAGTTTTTCCGATCGAGTTTTGCGAGCTTATTCGAGTTCTTAACATTCCGAGTACTCGAAAACCCTGCTTTGTAAGATGAAATTCGGGAAAATCTAAAGATAGTGACATCAACTGAACACTAAAGAGACAGTGAATTCTGCAAAAATTAGCAAATATTTTTTAATGGTCGCCTCATTTTTAAAAAATTTAAACTAAATTGAACATTTTTAGTTAAAAATATTTAAATTTAAATTTTACTGAAAATCCCCCATTCTCGATGAGCTCATTTAGTCCGTCGTCATTAATATGACGTAATAATTTAAACATAAACTAGGTTGGTTATTAAATCTGTCAATTCATAATCTTATGGCTGTCAGAATTTATCTTAGAGCTGTCAGAAAAAATGTAACTATGGTAATCATTCTTATCCAATAGCATTAATCAAAAAGCATTATCATTATGGTAAATAGTAAAATAATTAAAAATATTAAAATACCTTTTGAAGTTTAAGTAATTGATTAATGTGAAAACTTTGAAAAATTTAGAAAATTATATATGTAGGAAGCAAGTGAAATGTTATTTTAATGGCTTTCTCAAATAGATACTATTTTATCTAGATGTCTCTTAAGCAATGTCCCAATCCCAATAAAGCTCATTATAAACAATAACGACTTTTTCTGACAGTTGTAAGATAAATTCTGACAGCCATAAGATTATGAATTGACAGATTTAAGAACCAACCCATAAACTAAGGTAAAATGGCTAGTTGAAGCTGAAGCAGGCTAAATGACAAAGTGGGCCAAAACTATTTTTTTATTCAATAATTATAAATCAACGCAATTGAAACTTATTAAGTAGTGCTTCTACATCTGGAATTATTTAAATAATAGTTTTAGAGATACGTTTTTAATGTATTTTTTGTTAGGTGTGTTGCGAAATGTACTTTATATAGATAATTTGCTTTTGTTGCATGATATAGATGTTAATATAAATTACAAACACAAAGTCAGACATATTTTAGTTCGTCAATAATTCAAAATCTATAAACATCAATTGCCTACATCGAAATCGCACACATCCAATTTCATTTTTATATTTAATTTTACGCGTTCCGTTTAATTAATTTATTATAGAATGGAAGGCAAAATTTTTAAATTTATATATAATTAATAAATTCAGTGTTTTTTAGTCTTAACATGGCATCTCAAGATGTTTCCCTTGCTGTTGAATACCGCGTAAATCAGAGGTCAACATCTGAATATAAATAAACTTTTTCTTGTCGAGTATAAAAATGGAATACCAACTGACATTAGAAAATGCGTTAAATGCGGGGAATTGGTAAAGGCTCTGTCGGGCAATACTTCTGGAATGCATAGACACAAGTGTATGAAAATTCCTAGCAAACGATTGCCTGGACAGAAAATAATTAATTTTCCTTCAAAAGTGGCAAAATTTAATTCTGATGAAGGCAGGGATTTCCATTAATTTTGATCGCCTATATATATATATATATATATATATATATAT
>CABFPE010000737.1:69793-81949 GCA_900660155.1 Hofstenia miamia
ATATATATATATATATATCTCCCGCTAAATGTTTTCGAAAACCTCATCATGAACGCGTTTCCAAACATAAGTCTTTGAAGTTTTGTAGGTTAGTGTCTTTTTAATTTACCTACCCCCATGGTAAATATATTTAAGTTCAAGTGAATACTGCCGGAGCAATGGCCAAAAAATAGGTAGTTTGGGGAAAAGTTCGATTCCCACTAAATGCCATAAAAATTTCGGAGTTTCCGGCCATATAAGGGTTTTGCATTTTCCATAGCAGAATGCGGGGAAAAAACATATATATATATATATATATAGTATTATATATATATATATATAATACTATTACTTATCATTTGGAAACATTCAAATTTAATTTGTTTCATTTGGTTTGTAACATTTTTATTAAAAATTAATTGAAATCCATTGGTACAGGTTTAAATCGAGTGGCAAAATTAGTTTATGAGGACAATATCGCTCTAAACACTGTTGTTAAATCGTCCAATTTACAGAGAATGTACAAGCAATTGAAGCTTCCCCAGGTAACATTCTCGTCAATCAATAGTGCTATTGATAAATCATACCACGAGGTTTTCCAGTGCGTAAAATCGCTAATCAATGACCGGGATTCTCGCCAAATCTTGGTAATTACTTTTGATAAATGGACTACTTCCGATGGGACTAAATTCATTGGTGGAAATCTATACGGAGATGGTGAATGTGTATGCCTCGGCTTAATAAAGTACAGTGGGTTTTGCGGTTCTGAGGAAATTGCTAGCCATCTGCGAAAACATCTTAATTTATTTGGCCTAACACCATCAGACATTCAATTATGCATTACCGATTGTGGGGCTGACGTCAGAAAAACTGCTCAAATATTTGATTGGCATCATTTTCCTTGTCTTGCGCATTTGATTAACCTTTGCGTGAAAAAATTTATATGCGAGCAAGAAAAAGCAGTTGTTATTGATGTAGAGCCAATGGATGATGATGAAAATGACGAAGTGGTCCTTGCAGAAAATCAGTTCATTGATGTTATTGAAACTGCACGGCATATAACGTCCAAAATTAGCTTACGGATAGTTTAATAACTTTGCAGGAAGGTTCAAATAGGCAAATTTTAAAATTAGTTCAGGAAAACAGTACTCGATGGAATTCCATGTACGAGATGCTCAGGCGTTTTATGGAATTAAAGTATGTGTTTTGTTGCCCAACGAACTAGATACTTTCAATTGGCAAAAGTTAAGTATTGTTATTCGGATGTTGCAGCCACTTCAGGTTAGTTTTTTAAAGTATATTTTTTTTTGTGTAGCTTAATTGTTTATTGCAATTGTAATGCCATTTTTACATGGCTTTTTTATGTATTGTTTAGGCCTGCACAATGAAGCTTCAATCCACAGAAGCTAATGTTAACACAGCGAAAACGGTTATAAATTATCTTCGGAGCATTGCAGATGCAACACCTGCATTATTTTCTCCAATAACTCAAGTTTTGCAAAAATGGGTTAGTAATAATTCCGTTGCAGAAGCAATTTTGGCAAAACAAGGAGACTTATGAGGAAATGCAAAAAAAATATGTGACACCGCAGAGTAGACCAACTGTTAGTGATCATTCATACCTTAATTTTGAAATTTCTATTGACGATTTTGAAAAAAGAGCAGAAGTGGAAGAGTTTGATTTGTTTAAGCATATGAAAAATTTTCGTCCATCCTCAGTTGATCCCGAGCGACTTTTCTCACTTGGAAGGCTATCGAAAAACCTTTTGCAGGGTAAAATGAAAGCAGAAACCCACCATCGCAATGTATTTCTGAAAAAAAACATTAAGTTTCTAAAAGATAACTAGGGATAATAGTTTTTTGTATATAATTTTGTCTTGTGTATTTAATATTGCTTGTTTTCATTGTAATTTTATTTGCTTGTTTTCACTGTGCTTGTATTGCTTGAGTATGGTTTTGTGTTATATTAATAGTCACCTGTTCTGTGAATGATTTGTATTAGTCAATCGCATCGTCTTTTTGATGTAATAACTAAATAACCTGGCAGTATGCTTTAAATTTTTTACTTTAAGCATACATTTCTTAAGCAATCTAAGGATCATTGTTTTGTCTATTTTAATATTGCTTGTTTTCACTGTGCTTGTATTGCTTGAGTATGGTTTTGTGTTATATTAATAGTCACCTGTTCTGTGAATGATTTGTATTAGTCAATCGCATCGTATTTTTGATGTAATAACTAAATAACCTGGCAGTATGCTTTAAAGTTTTTACTTTAAGCATGCATTTCTTAAGCAAAGCTAAGTATCATTTATTCGTCTATTTCATTGTACTTTTACTTGCTTGTTTTTACTGTACTTGTATTTTCTGTTATATTAATGGTCAACAACTATTATTTTTTTAGTAAATTCATTCGTATTTGTGATATAGAAACCAAATATATACATCCTAGTGTATATCCTTGAAGAACTTTATACAGTTTTTCATTTATGTATGCTTGGGGTTAAATGCATCTCTACATTAAAAGGTAACATTTGTTATTATTATCAAATATTAATTATCCCGGTATTAAATTTGTGAGAAATCAGATTTGAAATCTACAGGTCCAAGAGTAGAAAATCGAATACCTTTAAGTGTAAGAATGATTTTCAAAATTTGTAAATCCTGCTCAACATTGATAGAAAATACTTACTGTTACTGAAGGTGAAATTCGTTATTGCATCACACAATAGTACTAGCAGAATTAATCTACTAGAAACTATCGTACATACATTCAATACTTGCTTCAGTTGAAGAACAATGAAAACCTTCTCGTTTATAATAATTAAAATGTTTAGCTAATGATAGCTTTTATATAAGATAACATAGTACAAGATATGGCCATTTTAGCCAAGATAATATAGTACCGAAAATTTCGGTCAGAAATTGCTTCAATTTCATTCCAATTTACACAATTAAATTGTTTCTTTCAGTTGATTATGTTACAATATGTCAAATTTCGAGATCGAGAAAGTTTATAAATTCGAGGATCGAGATTGGCCGCAATTTCGAGAATCGAGAACGAGAATTTTTTTTTCGAGATTTCAAGATCGAGAATTAAATTTTCGAGATCTCGAAAAGCCTGGTTATCAGCCAATCAAAAATAACAATATTGGCATATAATTTAGCCCCAGCTTGTGTACGAGTGGCAAAGTTGCTAACAACAATCAGTTTTGCTGTAACCGTTAAATTGAAACATTCGAAAAATTTTTTTCAAAAATTTATAATTTTAGACAGGCGATGGTATAGAATAGGGGCACGCGGAAAAATTAAACACTAATATAGAGTAAAGAACGATGACCTTGCATTATTAACCAAATTCGTAGCACCCGGTGTATGTTAAGGACAATAGCACAGAAAACTTGGAATTTGTAAAAAATTATCTATTAAACAAATTGCAATATATAAAATAATAAAAGTATATTAATGTAAATCTATAATTTTGAGTTTAAGTCAAGCTCTTACATTAGGAGAAATTTCCAAATGCATTGTGGTAAAGCAATAAATAGGCTAATTTCGATTAGTCAATGTGCGCTTTCTTGAGTACATAACATATTGAAGTTTTTGCATACACATATAGAGAATATTTGATCAAATTTTTATGAAAATTTCAGTCGTTCTTTTTGTTAAACATTTTCACATTAAGAACATAAATCATGAATTATAGTCCCTGGTCGAATGGTTGAAGTTCACATTAGATCTCTCTCATGCCTGTTTGATGAGTTTCATTACAATAAAATTATATATATATATATAGATATATATATATATATACGTTAAAATTATTTCAGCTATTTTTGCCAGAAAGCAAGTTGAATAGTAAATGATTGACGTGGAACCTCATTCATGATCTTCCGCTGACTTAAGACTTATTTATAAATTAAGCGAATAAATAACTATTATTTTTGCAAATTTTAAAAGGATTTGAAATCCGGATTACGCAGATTGCTTGTAAATACAATAAATCCCGCATATTAAAATACACAGGATCAAAAGAATTAACTAAAGATTGATTGTATTTCAATATTTTGGAAACAGTGAACGTATTTTATGTTGCTTAGAAATATTTTATTTCCGGAGTAGACAAATTAGACTATGACGGATTTAACGCAACTAATAAACTAAAGCTAAACATTCTTGTTAAGCAAATGTTATTTGTGATATTAATTACGATATTAAAAAATTATTAAAAGTTAGTAATGATTGCAACTAGTATTAAAATTTTTGAAAGTCTGAATTAGACAGATTGCTTGTAAATATGATCAATCCTGCTTAAGCAAAGAGTTTTGCTAAATGACAAAATTTATATTGTCAATACTATCATATAACTTAATATTGGCTAAGGTTTCACCTTAATTTCATATTTCAATTAATCCGATTTAGAGAGCGTGGATGGCAAAGTTTAAAAAATATGAGGAAATAATTGATTTAGATTAAATAATTTCATTATTACTACATAATATAAACTTAATTGTGTAAATATTCGCAAACTACTGAGATATCCGGTTTAAAAAATGTATGTCTGGATTAAAAAACGTTTAGGATAATAGCGTAAAGATAACATTTCTGTATATAATTATTCATAAAAAGCATACAAGCGAGAAATAAATGAAAAAGTGTACACAGATATAAATGTAATGTGTACACAGAGCGGGTTTTTAGCAACCTTTGTATATATATATATATATATATATATATATATATACTTATGGAGGAAGCTTTTATTATTATTATAGATGGTGCTTTGTATACATAAAAATCTTATTCATGGCGGCTTGTAAGCATGTGGACTGTCCACATTATTTTTGGCAATGGCTAACTAAAAAATATCTGAATAGAATCAATTTCTTTAAACTATTGCACCTCTTTGAGGAAAATGTTAATTTCAACACAACAACCAAAACATTTAATATTCATTAAATTTAATGAGGATTTGTTGAGTAAAACATAATTGGAGAACCGTTAATTGACAAAATTGCCAAATCGATTGCTTTAGAATTATGTGAAGATGACTTACATGCTGTTAAGTTCAAAACAAATGAAATGACCCTGATATTTATTATATCATAATCAAAGACATAAACGTAATCTAAAAAGGCGATTTCTGTTTTGAATCAATTTGCACATAATGGGTTCTTACACTACATGCTTTAATTATAAAAAACCCTATGTTCAATATATGAAAGTATATAATTATATGCGTTATACTTAATGCATATAACACTTTGAGTAAATTCATTTGAATTTTCAGTAATAATTGCATATCGACACGCCCACGGTAGTTGCACACAAACGATACTTTACATCCGCACTATACAAAATACATTTATAAAAATGTTAGCGGAATGTTCAATATTTATGCATTAAAATTTCGAACCGCTGTCACGTTCGCTATAAATTCTGTTTTACTAATCGGTATATATAATTTGGAAATACATACAAATCGCGAGAATAAATCCTCTGAAAGTGCAAAGCGGTTTCAAAGTATAAAAGTTAGAATTTAATTAAAAATTTCAAGTAAGAAGGACTAGATTTACACTAAAATGTATAGATTTGCATGAATATAATTTTATACCTTTTAGTTTGCTTAATAATAGTTAATTATTTTATGAATTTCAAGATTCTATGCTAATATCCTTAACTGCATACACCGCGTGCTATCGTGTGTTACCGCAGGCTACGAATTTTGTTAATTAGGCAAAGTTATCGGTTTATATTTATTATTTTTCAACTTTTTACGTATATATTTGCATTTCTTATTTTTTTTACCCTATATTGCTGTTTATTTTGTCTCCTTGTTCCGCGTGTATCCTATTCTATATCTTAATCGCCATTGGCAATGTTAAATACTTATCTTCATTTGAATAATAATTGAAGAGTATTTCAAAAAATAGACAATATCGGGTAAGTTTAAAGCAGGTTTGCTCTTCCTAATTTTCACGTGTCCACGAACTAATGAAATCTGATTCTGATATACTCTGTAATCGATTTCGTGGAATTAATAAAGTTCCACGAATCTCTCGATTAAAAGATAATTATTTGAATAGTGTGAAGGAATTCTTAATCATATTGGTATTCTAATGTGCGTTTAAATTACGAATGCGACTGCCGGTGTATCATCCAATTTTCAAATTCCAATTTTTATAAATTGCGTCTTTAGAGAGCTTTCGAAAATTGGTGTTCAACGTCTCTGCTATAACAACTCATCAGTCGATCTCTCAACCTGTATTCTAATTTCTCTACAATTCAAAGTTGACTAGCATAATCTATTTCTATTATGCCTGGTAATGGATACAGCTTGTACAGTATTGTCTCCGCAATGATATTTTCATACTGCACCAACAATGATATATTTAATAATTTTTTGTGGATGAGTTCATCCCTGATTTCTCTGTTTACCTTTCTTCTCCTATTTTGGTATGTCACGTTCTAACAGACTTCAAAATTCCATGATAGTTGACTTATTGGCATACAATCTTCACAAAAATTCGATTTTCACTGACTGAAGTCTCTTCTAATTGCTTATAACATGTCTAGGCTCTTCTCCATTAGAATGCAAGTCTTTCAATTCACGCAATTGTTTCTTTTATACCCCAATTTTCATTTCTGATTACTTAAACACACCTATTGCAAATTGGTCTCGCTTTTATATAGGGACCATTATGAAACTCACTCAATTTCAATCATGCCCCAACCACTAAGTATACTTGGTTAATTAGTATACTGGATCTATGTCTCTAAAATACGTCGGAAATTTCAATAAACTTTTTAAATTCCTCGCCTTTTTTATCTGATCATCTCTTTTTATTGCTTCCATTCCTTTCAATTCATCTTTTCAATATAAATTTTCATATTCTACTGACAATTGCAATTACTTAAGTTATTAGCTTCAGATCTCCGTCAAAGTTGACCTTTTTTCTGTATCAACCAGTTGATTTAATGTCTTTATTTTTAGAACAAATAGATCACGCGTGTTCTCTTTTTGTACCAAATAAACAACAATGCTAATCTATGCTATAAGCTGGGGTTCCTTAAGCATTTACATATCTACCTAGTTGGTATAAGCTCCTTCAGTCCACAATTTCCCAACTATCTGCTAATCTGTCAAAATCAATTTGTCAAACAAAGTAGGTTTTTATCATCAGTTAGCCACTCATCCACACTGCATTCTACTTTTAACAGTTTTTCGTTCACCCAACGTTTTCCTTCTGTTGTTAAATTCAATGATAAATGAGTAGCTATACCATAACCGATTGGAAACTTAATTAATGAATATTTGTGTTCGAAACGAATATGCGCGTTTTCCCCAGACCTCGGTTTGGTTTCGTTGAATGGAATATAATGGCTTTTGGATCAGTTCATTTTCAGAGAGAAAGATGCCTAAGTTATTTTCAGATATGCCCTTTATCAACATTTATTTAAATGATTTGCAAATTGGCATGATAGACATGACTACATATTTGCAAAATGTTCGAGCTTTCCTATCTCGCAATGAAATTAAACGGCAAGAAGTGTTTTCTGGTGATTTCAAGCGTTAAAGGAATTTACTTGCAATTACAGATATAGACAAGACGTCCAAATTGTGCACTTGAAATTTTCATATTATCTTATATTGAAATGCTAATTGCCCGTGTGTCGTTTGAATTATGCACTGATGTTTCCATGCACACATTTCGTGGTTTTCATACAAGATGAATAAATAGAAGGAAGCTTAGTAAACAGGAATTAAAGTATGCGGTGATAGAAAAATAGTGTCTTGCCATAGTTCACAATTTCGTCATTATCTAGTAGGTGCACAATCCATCTTTGTATTTTAATTTAGTAGGGTCTAAAATGCTAAATTTAAACTTGTATAAACTAGAACAAGTGATGTCAGATTTCATATATAAGTTATGATAATAATAATAATAATCAATGACTTTATTTAGCCGCTGAAGGCATACACAACAAAAAAATAAAAACAAGTCAAGTTTTACGGCAGCGGGGACAGTCACAGGAGATGAAATAGGAGCAAATGGAGAAGGGCTCAGTAAAGAGGAAAGCCATCAAAGATTTCTTGAAGCTCGGTGACGGGGAAAAGAAATCAATCGCTGTTGGAGGGTTGCGAGTCAAGATGTAATTAGCAGCAGTACAAGCACGATTGAAAAACGAGTGAAGGGTGCGATGTTTCTTTGTACGACGAATGGAGAAGGTGACAACATCATCAGAGCGAGTGCAGCAGGAATTAGAGAACTTAATGAAATCAAAAGGATCAAGATCCAATTTGCGAGTCAGTAGTCGATTGAACAGAAGGAGATCACAGGCATGGAAGTAGAGTGACAGCGGGAGAGTGGAGAATTTCAGCAGAGCGTCTTTATAGTCCAAAGAGGAAATCCATTTGAAAGCGCGTTTCTGGAAACGTTCCATGGAGTGGAACAAAGCACGAGAAGGCCACCAACAAGAGAAGAATGGCGCGAGGAATGGACTTGAACAAAGAGAGCTTCACTGAGGACGAGGTATTGACGAGGTATTAAAAGGAATAGAGGCAAATCAGAAGGGGGCACAGAAAAGGAAATACCACATGTCTTGGTAGTGCTAAAATCAAGATGGTTGACAGAGGACCAAGTAGACAAGTGCTAAAGATCAGAAAAAATGTTTGAAGCAAAAGACCAACCAAAATAAAAAATCGCAGTGTCGTCGACATACAGCAGGCAAGACGAGTTGAGAACAGAATGAGGGAGGTCGTTAATGGCAACGAGGAAGAAAAGAACAGCAAACACTGAGCCTTGAGGGGCACCACTAGTAACGGGGACAGGAGAAGAGATAGACGAGTTGATTTTGACACACTGGTGACGATTGGTCAGGTAAGACTGGAACAGTTCGATGAAATCCACATCAAAACCAAATAAACGTAACTTGTCAAGCAGAATGGAATGAGGAAGGCGATCAAACACTTTTGAGATGTCAAGAAAGATAATACAACCAGGATCATTACTATCAAAGTGAAAGTAGCAGTTTTCGATCAGAGTGAGCAGGTTAGTAATCGTAGAGCGACCAGGAAGGTTGCCATGCTGAGAAGAAGAGATGAGGTGACGAATTTTTGGGAATACATAACGAAAAACAAGGCGTTCAAAGATGATAGACAGTCGAGATAGAATAGCTATTGGGCGGTAGGACGTGACCTGCGAGGAGGGAAGCTGATTAGATTTTAACAGCGGAGAAATCCAAGATGTCTTCCAACAGGCGGGATAGCGCTTAGTGGAGCAAATGAAGGAGTAAAGATGCTTTAAATGGATAGAAAGCGTGGAGAAGGTTTCATGAATTACAAAGGAAGGAACACCGTCAGGATAACAAGAACCAGACAACTTGCAAGATTTAAGCATGAGAGAAATATCATGAGCGCTGAAGACCATATCACAAAGTCGGATTAGCGGGGAGGCAGCAGGTGGACCAGGGCACATGGAGACAGGTACAGAGAAGTTAGAGGCAAAATACGCGTTGAACAGATCAGCTTTCTCCAGGTCAGAGTGAGCAGAAAGAAGGTTCCATCTCAAATTGGGGAGCTCAGGCTTGGAATGAAGAGAACGCAGGAAGGAATAAGAGTCTTGAAGAGAACCGGACGAGAAGCTGGACAGAAAAGAGACTTTGTCAAGTTCCATAAAATTGATAACATCTTCTGTGAGAGAAGCAAGCTTCGGAGTAGCAGTAGTCCCAGAATGGCGTTTGTAAGACTCCAATTTATTCAAGGAGTGCACAGTAAGTGACGAAAAATAGAAAGGAAGAGAAGCACGCTTTTTCCGCCGACGAGGAACAAAAGAAGAAATAACTTGATGTAAGAAAGTGAACCAATCGTCAACTGAGAAGGAATCACTAACAACGGGCAGCGAAGATGAGAGAGCAGCATTAAGTGATAAAAAGTCACTGTTAAATCTAGCATATTGTGGAGTAGCCGGATTAGCAGATGGAGAAGTAGAGTTGACAAACAGATTGAAGCTGACAAATGAGTGATCTGACAGCTTAGCAGGAACAGGGATTACAGATATGTCAAATATACAATCGGGGTGAGAGCACAGAACCGAATCAAGCAGAGAGGAGCTGGAAGTAGGAGAAAATACAAGTTGTTCAAGAGAATAGCAGGCAAAAATCTTTAAAACGGCAGTCTCATACGTGTCAGTAGAGTCGAACGCATTCCAGCAGACATTAGGAAGATTGAAGTCACCACAAACAAGAAAATGAGGACGAATGGAAAAGCCAAGGTGACGAAAGAGGTAGGTAGACTGGTCATGAAAAGACCCGAAAATAGATGATAAATCAGCAATGGGAATTCGAAAGGCACTTTTCGAAGGAGGGTTGTAAACGCAGAGCAGAGAAACAATGTGGTCACTGAGAACAACAGCACAGCCACAACAGAAATCGAAGGATAATGAATCGAAAGAAATGGGACGGATGTCAAGGTTAGGAAGACAAGAGGCAATGAGAACACCACCATGGCGACCACTGGATCGATCCATACGAGAAAGAACTTTAAGAGTAGAGTTGGGAAAAACAACACTATCAGCAATGGAAGGATGATACACTACAAAAAAACGAGCTTTGTATGCGCTCTAAATCTAACTAACAATTTAGTAGATTCATTTTTTAAATCAGGAGCAATAGAATTTATTAAGTGTTGTTCAACAAATTCCAAATCCAAAACTCTTTACTTGGACAAATATAATAAATCTTGATAATGCACAATTATTATGTTATTGAATTGTTTAGTTTTTAAGTTGCAGATTTGTAACCTATTGTAAGCTTAAAACGTATTGCAGATTCCCAAAGAAGAGTTGGAACAAATATTTCCTGACCATGAAATTTTCAACGATGAATTAAGTGGAGTAAACATAAATCCACAACATTTTCTTTATGGTCGAAAATAAATATTTCGCACTCCGTAAATATCTATTAAGCAGGAAAAATATCAATAGTCTAAAAAATGAAAAAATTAAATTTGAAAATATGTATTTCTTTCTCTTCTTCGTATATTTTTTGCAAAATCTCGTTATTGCCGAAAAAAATAGGATATATATATATATATATATATATATATATATATATATATATATATATATATATATATACTGTATATATATATGTCATGCATATCATTTTTACAGTCACAAGACCAAGTTTATGTGTAATTTAATTACGTTATCTTGATCTTCTTATATGTTTTAGTTTATCGACTATGATTTCTAACATTTTTCCGGATTCTTTACGAAAACCCTGAGTTCGCTGGGATGAATAAATATCTGCATTTTTACGCTTGAATGATGAAAGTTTTGCTCGAGTGCCTTCGTTGCTGATTTATGCAATATCTCTTTGCTTCTGCTAATTGTAAACTGGACTTAATTCTAGATAAAGATTGTTGTTGAAATAATAAATTTTTTTGCTTTACTTACTTTTATTAAAAATACGTAAAACGTTGACAAATATGCAAATTTAATCCGTTGAATAACATAAAAATAAAATATATGAATGCCTTGCGTAAAAATGGTTCCTTTCATGAAGAATGAGTTCATAACATCAACACTTTCTACGCCTGTGCAAATTACTTAAGTTTTCATGTAGGCAAAGTCTATATTTTACTATTTTTCATCAGTCTATTTCACAATGTCACAAATCATTCCCAATTCTGTGTTGAATTCCAACAATTTTAATGGAGGCAATTACCAACATGTATATTCAGTGCGACCTCCATGATCATATTCCTTACAAACTGTTATTGTAGAAATTTTATTCCACTAAATTAAGAAATTTAAAAAGTGTGATAATGATTATTTCTTGATTCTACGAAAGTTCTTAAGAAAATTATTATTGCAATGCATTGTTAAACATTTCTTTTTTCTTTTGCTAACAGCATCATTTTATAAAAGTTCTGAATTTTCCTAATATATTTTTACAAAGAATGCATTGCCACGCAATTATATATTCGATGCTATGTTCTGTGGTTTGCGCACATTGTTTTTCCGCAAAGAAATATTTTGGTATGTTCAGCATGTTTATTGTAAAAGTTGTTCAACTCAAAATTTCTTTAATAATTGGTTTTGCCATTACTAACATTTCTACAAAAACACCGATGGCTCATTAATTGTAGGACAATATCTTGTACATATATATATA
>CABFPE010000737.1:83581-97831 GCA_900660155.1 Hofstenia miamia
ATATAATTGGTAAAACTTGCGATGTACTATTGAATATCAACTCGACAGAACTCGAGTCTATTCGACCTGACTCGATGTTTCGAGTGCTCGCAGGCAGTGTTAGCAGCACTATGTATATGTAATTCTATTGTTGTTTTCATGGAATTTATAACTTGTGAAAGTTTTGGGTGTAAGAGATTTTTAAATACGACCATATTTCTATATATATATATATATATATATATATATATATATATACATATACATATATATAGAATACTCTATCTGTCTTCAAAGGTATGTAAATAAGCCTGCACAACAAACAGCTTCTCAATGCTTTCTAATTGTTCAACCAGTATGGCCGTGAAAGGTTCAATTTGCTTGTCAAATGACTCATCAAACAACAGACAAAGGTCTTTATTAGAAAGTTCGTCATCATTTTTTTTTCAGTATCTACAATATCTACTTGTCTTTCGGTGCTGAAGACTTAGACTTCAATTTATTTTGCAAACTATCTAGCTCCTGTAAAATATTTTTTTAATGTATTTCGACGATAATTTACATCTTCCCACAACTATTAATTGCCCAAAAAATAGTTAAAATAGTTAAATATAGTTGACCTTAAAAAGAACATATTGTCCTTAAAAACAGTTATTCTTTCGTTTCACAACTTGCTGGACATTTTTAGCTTCGGTCAAAAAAACTTTTTGTTCAAATTCCTAATAATAGGTTACTGGCAGTTATATTTAGTGTACCCAGGCGGCATTTACAATTTAAGTATTATCACTCATCGTTACTATGAACTCGACATCGGTTTCTCTGATTCTACCTCATCCAACAAAAGTCAGGTAAAATTTTTTTTGGATTTTAATACACATGCCGATTACTATATCTTTCAAGTCTTAACATATAATAATGTTGTTATTCTACTTTTAAAAAATTATTTCATTAACTTTTGATAAAAACTGATACAAATTACATGTGCCCTATTCTTTTAGAGTGATAACTAAGATTGTGAGTCATAGTTCCAACCTATGCTAATGCTTTTATCTCAAAGAGTGTCAAATAAAAACCGAATGAATAATTCAACATTTGGAAATAGTTCTGTAGAATTTTTCAATGATGTCTGTAGAAAAAACCATACCTGTATTGATTTTCCTCTGTAATATTGTTAAAAAAACAAATTGTTCAAGAGATGCATCCGACTCTTTGAGTAGTGAACTAACCAAAAATATCACGTTTGACATGCATTGCATATCAGCAATTTGTTGTATGCCCTCACATTCCATTATTGCTGGAATCATATCTGTACTGTTACATACTTTCAATAAATAAGGGTTTGTAAAGAAAATCTGCTGAAGCATCATCATCTATTAAATTTTCAAACGGATGGCATAAAAGATCTTCTGCAGTCATGTCCATATGATTTATAATTTGGCATCCACACTATTGTAATTTGGGACTTCAAGTTCTCTTGCTT
The DNA here is from genome assembly GCA_900660155.1 of Hofstenia miamia. Classification (NCBI taxonomy): domain Eukaryota; kingdom Metazoa; phylum Xenacoelomorpha; order Acoela; family Hofsteniidae; genus Hofstenia; species Hofstenia miamia. Next base: position 85,041 of record CABFPE010000737.1, read on the forward strand.
TACGTGCATTGGTCAATCAGTAATTTTCTATTTAATTTGTCTTAATAGTCTTCAAAGCATTTTGATCAACAATGTCGAAGATCTTACTTAAGTTAGCATGCTTGTATTGCCTCTGGTTTTCTTGTTATTTCCTTGAATTTCTATATTGATATTTCTTGGGTTTAAATTACTCATCACTTGATAAAATGCATCTTGCGAATAATACTAATTGCATAAATCATTGGGAATCTTGCAATATTTCAATCTATTAGCAACTTAGTTGGACTTTCGAGTCTTCAAAATTGTCATCTTGTGAGGCTTGTAATAAAATTCTAAAACGCAGTTGTATTCCATTTCTTCAGTAGCATTAACTGCTCTAATAATGCAGTCTGAACGCATAGCTAAGAGAAATTTTCAGTTGTACGTTTGAAAAGCAATTCTCATGATAACGAAAGAAGCATAGTGAAGATAATGAAAAAAAGTCATTTATTGCGTAATGCTAGACTGTCGTTCCTGCAATCGCAATTCGCCAAATGTTTGTTGCCAAGTGCTTAATCTGGATGCATGCAATTTCTCTGTCAAAACAAATTTAATACAAAATCTCATTCCCATGAGGTAACGCAATCTGAGCGATTAGGTATTGTGGTCCCCCCTCGTGTTGTCTTTATTAAAAAATTTCCAACATATTGCAAATTTTTTCAAACATGTCATTACTGCTAACAGTAATAAATTATAAAGTACATTTTGTCTTAATTCCTTATATGTTTATTAATGTTTGATCGCATTTAGAGCAAAACATTATAAGAAATGGCTAGGTTTGTTCACTATCTGTTTACTTTTTTTGTGTATCTGAATTGTGCTTATTGGTTGTCCAATACCGTGATTTCATTTGTATATTCTTGTTTTACAGTTATTTGTATTATCATTTCTCTTTGTTAAAAGTGAGCTACTGCCCAAGATTGTTTTTAACTCAGTTGATTTCGATTGCCAGCCAATATAGAGATTCAGAAACCTTTTGTTACGACCGTATCACATATGATATCTTCGTAATCATTTACATATAATTCTCCAAGTAGGACATATTTATTATATAAATGTGATTCATATTGGTCTTTAAAAGGTATATTCAACTATATCAGCATGAAGTTTCAGCCAGAAATATGTAAATTAAGCAAAAAAATAAGAATTGTTGATAAGCTAAACCTTCGTCAAAAACGGATTAACTAATATCTCTTTTCCATAAAACAAATTGAAATCATTTTCTCCGTATTCGAGGGGTTCAGCAAATAACTCCTGAAATATGCTATTTTTAATACAAAGCGTTTACAAATTTCAATTTTTTTAGTTGCGTTTGATTGTACTTAATTGTAATAGCATGTGCTTACAAAGTTTACGATAGGTTTGAATTATCTTTAATTTATTACTAGAGCAACCAGAAATATGACTTTAAAAAAAACAGAATATTTTTTATGATAAAATATGACCATCCCTTTTTCAAAATGATCTATTTAATCAATATATAATGTTTTTCTATTACTGAGAGCAAAATATAAAACAAATACAAAAACTCTTTCATAATAATAAGTCAATTTTTTAAAGCAATTGCTTCACTAAATTATAACAGCAGCACATAAAACATAAATTTCCATATATTATTGTGATAGGCCAAGAGTTTTGTCAACATAAAGAAACGTCTCTCAACTGCAGCCGATGTTGCTTGACATTTTCTTAGCTTGGCATAAAATTCTGATTAAATTTTTATCCATTATGGCAGTGAAACGGGTATTTTCTAATCGTGACTTGATATAGGTGATTATTTCACAGGTATCCTTTCCGAGATCAAGGGTGAGAGTAAAAACAACATCTGGTGAAATTTCAACTCTGTCAAGCATTGAACAACTTTGATATTTTATAATAGCAGTCTTAATTGAAGCAATTAGAATGACAAATTTTATATATTTTGCCTGAATACGCATGGCACAATTCTGCAACACGTGTGCCTTGCACAATTCATGAAATAATGATGTCTATAGTTGCTTTAATATTTTTTCAGCTGCCAGCATATAAGACCGGTCCTAGAAATGCGTTGACCAGTGATTCGGATCAGATCAACAATTAGTTAGCAATTTAACTTCTCGGGGGTTAGGTGAGGAAGTACATTAATTGAAATTGAAGGAATATATACAGTGCTGTGCATAAGTATCCGGACACCTAACTTGACAAAATTTTTTTGAGGTGATGATCACTATAGCTTTGTTTTTTTACAATTGGGTTAATCTTACCATTGTGAATTCAAATTTCTCCTTAATTTTTATATATGATATTTAGTTTTCATCCATGACCCTGGAAAGAGGCTTAAAACTATTTAAGTAAATATGCATGGTATGTAAAATATAACACAAAAATCGTATTCAGCATGAAAAACTTAGTATATTCAAAACATTTTGTAAAAATTTATTCGGAAGTTTCTAAAATATTGGTCGACAAAACTTGTACAAATCCCATTAAAATGCTGAAATTTGGATCTGAATTAGCAATGTAACTTCTTTTGAAATCACAGTTAAGTGTCCGGAAACCTTTGCACAGCACTGTATGTTTTAGTTCAAATGATTTAAAGCAGTCACAATCCAGAATTAATTTTCAAGTTTTTTTCTTAATTTAATGAAGCTATGCCAAAATATGACTTTTATGACATTTCAGCTTCAAATATTACCGTATTTCTCAAAAAACAAAAATATGACTTTTATGACTTTATGACTTTCTATTTAACTGTACCCCAGGTCTGAAAACAATCTAATTTTAAGCAGACTGCAAAATATACCAACAGAAAAAATTTGATTTTTATGACTTTTGGTTGCCCTTTTATTACATACTTCCTTTAAAATTTTTTGTACAATTCATATTTCATTTAGTTTATCTAATTTACAAATCCAACTATGACAATTATATTGTCTTAGTTCAAGCATGTGATAAATCAATACAAAGCATCATCATTAATAGCAATATACATAATTCCATTTTTAAGCGTTGACTAGCAACAATGTATGCGCCTTGATTGCCAAACATTTTTGCAAGATGAAACTCCATGCAACTTTTCAAAATGACTCTAAAAGATTAATGTATTAGATTTACCAAATTGAATTCATCATCTGTATTTGTAAGCATAATTCTGAAGATGTTTACAGAAACAGCAAGCAAAATTAGAGTCGAGGAATTTGTAAAGTCCTTGGTCAGCCTTACATGTCTTGTCTTATGTCTTTAAGAATGCATGCAAACAGGGGTGTGCAATGAATGATTGCTAAAACAATACTTGCCAATGATATTTCAACAAAAAGTGTTTATTTTTTTCTGAAATTGTAATAATTAACAATTTTCGCAATTTTGTCATACCAAGATTGATTTGCAGATGCAAATTTTACGACTTACCAGAAGAACATACTCCCAGTAACTCTGAATAAATAAATATTCCTCCAAACAAAAAATTCTGATCCATTAAAAAAACAATGAATACATCAAGAAAGTTTGTGCTAATTAGTTGTTAAGGAAATCTTTGTTGATTTCTTATTCAACTCGTATTGCACGCATAACTTGCAAAGGAAATTATGTTTAACTATTTATATCTATGTGGATTGTTTTTAACCGTCTGTATATTTAGGTATATGGCGTTTATTTGGTGAATACTTCCTGTCCAAATAAACATTGTGGTTTCTGCGTCAAACATTTAGTTGGCACATATAAAAGTAAGTGCAATATTCCATTATTCGAGATCAAGGTTGGTATATAAGAAGCACCTGTCTTTTATTAATGTTTTTTAAAATGTTTTTTATTATGATAACGAAGCATAAAATTTTAGACGGGTTGCAATTCTTATCAGAGACATATAGGCCTAGGTAGTTTTTTCACCCTTTTAGCATAATGCCGTGTTCGCCAGTACATACATGATAAATAAACCAAAAAGACAGACGGGGGTAATAAGAATAACATGAAATACTACTTTTTTGCACTTTATGTCAAACGAAAAGACTGTTCATCAATATATCGATCAGATCGTATGAAAATAAGTTGAAATTGGCTAGCCCCGGCGCAAGACCCCACCCCCCTAAATACGCCTCTGACAGGTTGAATGTTGCTTTAGTTGTAATTGTATTTTGTAATGTAATGTATAATAAAATATATCAGGTGAACGGTGATTTACATAGCCGCCGCCCCTTGTTCTCTAGAAAGGGTCTTCAGCATTATTGGACTCACTAAGACGGAGCTGCAAAACCGTCTGTCATATGAAAAACTCCAAAAATTGACCGTTGTTCAAACAGTCATGAAGAAAAAATTATTTTTTCCATGTAAAGTAGTTTTTTTCTTATTTATTGCTCAGGTGTTTTAAAACACTGTTTTTAATAGAAAAAACGTTTTTTATTAATAAAAAACGTTTTTTTCCAACCCTGTTCTGGATGGATTTTTATATTTTAGGAACTTCAATTATAAATTCATGGGGTACATTAGAAGGCGTTGAGTACTCTTGCCCATTCAATCTTAAAGAATTCACTATTGAACGATGCCCCTCGTTTGAATGTGAATCATACATGGACGATAACAGTAGTTGCGCTTCTGAATTTATCAACGGTAAGTATTAAATATCTATTTTTTTTACGTTGGACAGGGTGCAAACATCAGAAAATCCATTTAATTGCACTGGGGAAATTGTTTGCAACAATAAGAACAATGATAAAGCATTTCTATTTTCTGTTATAGCTGCTGTGCAATATGAGAAGGGAAAATCAACGAATTTATTTCGCGGCATTTCCCTGCCGTGTGCGCCCAGTCTTAAGCATTTTAACCGAAATTTTAATATTTTTGGTTGTTGATATCATCAAAAGATATCAATATTCGGCAGTATTTTTAGTATATTCGATCTATTAAAAATGGCTTCGAAAAAATTGAAAATGAGTTGGTATTTTTAGAAATTAATTGGGTAACGTTTTGTTTGTTTACTTTACATGAATAGGCAGCCGCTTTGTAGTTTCCTGAGAAGTTCATTTAAACATCACAACAGCATAGTAGTTGCAACCTGGGCTTCGGTTTTGGAGTTGGAACCAGATGTTTATGGAACAACTCCATCTCCAAAGCGTTTTTTAAAAAGCTATTTTTTAGTTGATTTTTGCTCCACAAAATCCTTGATGTTACAAAAACTGTATATAAATTCTTAGAAATTTGCTAAGATTTGAAAATAATCAATATATTTGTAAGTATTCGTATTTGTAAATATATTGTAGCCCAGATCGTAATGGATCCGGAACAAGAGCCCGGAGTCATTGGTATCCAACAACTCCTGAGCCGGAACTGGAGCTAAATTTTGATAACAATGTGCTGTAGCAGCTTAATATTTAGGCCTGCTCCGAAGCCTTATTTATAACTTAAGTCATAATTGTGTTCAATTAGCTATAATCTATAGATTAAATTCATATCCGTTCCAAGTCTATTAAATGGCTGCGCCAACTATATTTTATCTGTTATTTTTACTACTTATGAAAAATCTCGGGGTAATCCAAGATAATTTTAAACGGGATTTTTCAATTTTTTCTCAAAAAATTGTAATATAACGCTTATTTATTTGCAAGTTAATCAAAATGCTTTCATTTTTTAATCCCTCACATCCTAAAACCGCCCCTGGAAAAGTCCGCACTTTTCTTGGAAAAATATATCGATGCATGTAGTGAAAAAAAAATTAATATGATTTAACATATTTTGCTGGTGTCAATTTTTTTTGAAATTCTTTTCTCATTTCCTAATTCTTTTCAAATATTTATAACTATATTGCTGCACATAAAAACATTTCATTTAAGCTACCCATTTCTCATCATTAAAATGTGAATGTTTTTAATGTATGAAAACTCTACTGTCCTTATACAGTTGATGGGAAATTTATTAAATACTAAATTTTGAATAAAAATGCATTTTTTAAAATTATGAAAAATATTTTTAGGTGCTGTTACTCGTTCAAGCATGTTAGTATTTTCACACAAGTTCACAATTTGATAGCTTGTAATTTTTATTTATTTTTCTTAAAATTGATATTAATCTGAATTGATTTCATATATTATTAATTTTTATTGATTTTGAAAAATACAATGATTTTGTTGCGTTAAATTCGATTTGTTATTTGCAGTGTAAGCAATTATGGTTCAAAATTTAAAGTTCTAATGGGATACATTTACTAGTTTTTATTGAATAAACAAAAATTATTGGACATAGATAACAAACTCAATTCATGGTCGAATAACTTTAAAAACTGCCCTTCAATTAATAATGCATATGTAAATAGTTTTGGAAGTATTTTTGTCATGAGTTACTTAGTAGACTTTATATAGATACTAGGAATAGATTTGCCTTAACTGTTCACGTCTATTCTCAAATTATTGGACAATGTTTGCATTTTCAACTGCCATGCAACTCAAAGTCAAATTTTAGACAATATATTGAATAAATTCTGAACTCGGTTAACTCGTTCAGAACCCCATATGACGTCTTAAATTTATAAGTATCATTTATAATTACTTATATAGAGTTGATTCGCTTTATATTTGTACGGGTGCTGGATGTCAATGTGGAGCCCCGATCCCCCTTTTGTCTCGTGTTTTGACGAGTCTTTCATCAAAATATCAGACAGCAAGTAGATTTGCACTTGATTTTCTTCAACAAAACTTTTGGATTCGTTGAATTGAGTTACTTGGACTCTGTTTCTTAGACATTCCACCGCAAATTACCTTCTGGTGTCATTTGAGAAAGCACATGATACACTTGATTACAAGAGTAAATTGGTTCAAATTGGTATGAACAAACGTGAATTGGAAGCTTGCTCAACTTGTTGAAGGTGAAATGATTCAAATGACCCAAATCGGTAGTTGTAGTTTTCGCGTTGTGCACGGCGCGTATGGAGCAACGGAACAATCTACTGGCTTGAAAATCAAGCAGTTCTTGAAATGTTGTTTGCCACATCTGCTCGTCGTGCTGATTATATGGCGATCAATGGACTGGAAGAGACTCATTTTGGTCTTTAGCTCTGCAACCACGGCTGCAAAACTTTCTGCCCTCAAGTTGTCCAATACAAGCAATTTGAAACCTGCTAGGAGTATAGATGTTGGGTTTGGGGCTGCAGCAAACGTAAAAAAGCTCAAAACTACGCAGGAATGTGACAAACTCGCATTTTTTGAAATCGTAAAACAGTTTTGATTACATTTACGACGAATTTATTTGAATGGTCTCCGCTAGCCCATCCTGTCACAAAACAGATATCTGGCCTATCGCCCCAACTTAATTGTGAGTTGAAGCAAGCGTCGATAAGCAGGGTCAAATCTCTACTTGCAACTTTTTTGGAACTGAATCATCTATCTACGTCAATCGTGGACAAAGCCATGTCTCAATTCAAGGAATTTACCGAGGATAATTTATGTCTACAAGTTGTTAAAACGTTTAACATGGACAATGGGAGAGTTGACAAGTTCTACTGAAGCAACATATGTTCTAATACTGAATATTCTCATATTTGCTATGTTGTGAAACAAGTCCTGATTTTGAAGTATGAAACAGCTAGCGTGGAGAGTGTTTTCAATTGACATGTTAGTTGAGAATTTCCACGAGGAGTNCTTTAGCTCTGCAACCACGGCTGCAAAACTTTCTGCCCTCAAGTTGTCCAATACAAGCAATTTGAAACCTGCTAGGAGTATAGATGTTGGGTTTGGGGCTGCAGCAAACGTAAAAAAGCTCAAAACTACGCAGGAATGTGACAAACTCGCATTTTTTGAAATCGTAAAACAGTTTTGATTACATTTACGACGAATTTATTTGAATGGTCTCCGCTAGCCCATCCTGTCACAAAACAGATATCTGGCCTATCGCCCCAACTTAATTGTGAGTTGAAGCAAGCGTCGATAAGCAGGGTCAAATCTCTACTTGCAACTTTTTTGGAACTGAATCATCTATCTACGTCAATCGTGGACAAAGCCATGTCTCAATTCAAGGAATTTACCGAGGATAATTTATGTCTACAAGTTGTTAAAACGTTTAACATGGACAATGGGAGAGTTGACAAGTTCTACTGAAGCAACATATGTTCTAATACTGAATATTCTCATATTTGCTATGTTGTGAAACAAGTCCTGATTTTGAAGTATGAAACAGCTAGCGTGGAGAGTGTTTTCAATTGACATGTTAGTTGAGAATTTCCACGAGGAGTCACTATTACCAATGCGTTTTGTTTATGATGCTATTCGGAACTCTGGAAACATGTTCATGAAATCGACATTTCTCCAGAAATGATTCAGTATTTGCGACGGGTGCGCTCATGGTACAAATTAGCCAACTGTAAACAACGAGAGAATGATACCAATGCCAAGAGGCTGGCAAACGGCAAAAGAAGCTTGCTGAGGAGAAACGGGATTTACTCGATAAGACGCGAAAACTCCTTGACAGTTCCATTGCTATGCGAGAACTTGATGTGAAGATTTTGAACATCAAAAACTCTTATAATCACACTTGCTAAATTATGGATTTTGTAAGATTCAATTATATTTTTTCCCACCTCAAAATTTAGTTTTTGATTTCAGCCGAACATTTTTGCTACTACTACATTAGTTAAAATACTGGGAAAAATCATGGAACTCCGCTTCAAAAATGTCTATGCCCTGGAGATTGTGCACTAACTCGACCCGGCTAATTTTTCGCAAAATACCCTACCAGCAACTGACTCGCAAATGTTAGAAATGAATATAGTACTACTGCAAGTAGCCAATGTAATCAAATGTTGAGCTTATATTCGAAAAACATTACAGCTTGAAAGGCATTGACAGCCATTGTTCTGCAACTCAGTTAAGGTACGTCCAGTTTGACTGAAATGGGTTTCACTGAACGTATTAGAAGCTGAAACTCCGTTTATCTTCCTGAGCGTTGCCGATGAGAGATGGTATTTATCCTTTACTTGCTTCAGTATTGTAGGGAATCCAAATACTTCTTTAGTTATGTCATACGATTACTTCATCAAGTTAATCCGTGGTTGCTTTTTCAATATATTATCGACTACATATACAGCTGCTCTAGTTTTTTCATCTGGAGAATGTCATCCATCATTTCCAAAATTTTAACGTTTAGTACATCTAACGGTCTTGCGAACAACAGCCACTAAGTTCATAAGTGTCTTCTGGCTTTCTACTGAAAATTGTTGTACTATGCCATTTAAATATGTGGCGATAATGTACCTATGTTCCAATAAAATTGTCACTGAACTAACAAGTAATGTTAGGAATAGGTTCCTGATCAACAGTTGAAATTGCAGTAACAACTCCATTGTCTAGCCATCTTAGTAAGCATGTACTATATAGATATTTTCACGGGGATTTTCCTAACCACTTTTGCAACAGCTGGAAATTTGCGTTTTCCAATTCTGCCTTTTTACATCATTCTCAATAGACACATTTCTTGAAGTAAGCTTATCAAAAGCACTGCGATTTAAAAATAATTCTGCCACAAGATGCTGTTTAAATTTGCCATTGTCACCATGAATATGAAGTACATTTTACGTGCCATCATAGTTCGAGAAATGGTTATTAGAACATGTCAGTAGTAGGAAATCAGTATTAAAATTTAAGAAATTCCCCCACCATTCGAATTGAAGTTTTTTCTAATTTTCCCATTAACAGCCACCACTAACAAAACCAGCCTGACTATTTCTTAATAATGTATAATTTTTTAACCCAACAACAGATAGAATAGTTTATATTGTCTACGTGAAATTAGTTGTGATTTTCCATTTCTTGTATTGCTTCTAATAGCTCTATATTTACCTGATTTTGCTTTTTATATCGAAATGTCGCAGGAATTTTTTGAAACTGATGCTTTTTTTAAAATCAGTTTAAACTACCATAACTACATAACCGCACTAAAAAATATTCAAAATCTGAAGGCACCCAAAGACAGAGGGTTGTTTTTTTCATTTACTTTTCCCACGAGATTGCGACCCTCTGTGAATGCAGCTTTGCGCGAAATCTCCGTTCGCAGCATTTGCCGAGCAGTTAACTCTAACTTTGTGTTCGACATTAGTAGTTTATCTAAAGAAAGAGAAATAGCTGATCTTTAGAAATTTTGATTTGAATGAACATTGAGAACGGAAAGAATTTGAAGTGCATGAAAAATTTGTTCGAAAATATGTAAAATTGTTTCGCATCTTTCAAGTAGAACAGCAAATTTCATGCATTTCTTGTATAACTTTGATTGTGCTAATAGACTCTAAATGGAAAAGTCTATCTGCAAGTAATTTGTTCAATCTTGTCCTTCATTACAAGAAGCCCGATGAAATTCTAGAGCACGATTTGTGATTTTATTACAGCAAAATATTTTGACGTAAGGTTTTCAAATGTGTATAATACATATTTCAATAGTCATTTAAAGAAGCGTGTAACTTATTGAAAAATCACTGATTAAATATGGATTCCAAAATTAATGCTAACAAAGCCACATATGTTGTGAACCTGTAATAATAATTGCACAAAAATAGCTGCCATCACACCTAGAATTAGAAACCTACACTAAATTTTCATGATTTTTTATGCCATTTCAAAATGTTTTAATTTGCATTGAGGTCTATTACAAAATTGCAAATTAAAAATCTTTACATATTATTTTCTTGTTAATTTTGAGTTTGGTGGGGAGGTTTTTGGGCGATATATCGTAAAGGGTGTAATTTTCCATTTATAGAAGTATAAAATCGTGTCATTACGCTACGGAAATATAAGGTTAGAAGAGAATAGTACTATACCTAACCTGTATCTACGCACCAGTATGATGTTTCCAAACATATTTCTCTTCAAAAATATCAAGCATCTAATTTTGGGACCTAGAAAAGGAATCATTAACTTTTCGGACAATAAAATTTACTAGTAAAAATGACCACTGCAGTGGTTATTGCTTTTCTACTCCGTTTCAGCAAATTCAATGTAAAAATGTTCCAATGTTCCACCCTTTTGTCTACTTCAATAACATTGGCCTTTCTCTAATAAAAATGTTGTTTAATTAAATATAGATACTATAATGATTTACAAATTATTTTTCTGATTTGAGTGGTTTGCCAATTATTGTCATATTTATTTTCATCTGTAGCAATTATGTTTACCTCATTTTAATTTTTAAAATCGACTGAACAAAATGAGTCCTTTGCGACACAAAACATGTCTCTCTACATTTTAGCATGTCGAAAACGGTTATTCAATGATTAAAATAAGAAAAACTGTTTATGTATTGCATGGTTATATCATCATGATAACCAGATGATTTACTCGTTTGCGAAATTTAATCCAATGTGGTAATTTGCGTAAATTTCAGTTTGGAAATGGCTGGAAATTTACAATTTAAGGACTGTGATCGCCATATTTCTGCCTGGAAATTACTCTCAGTTCGGCCTGGAACTGCTTTGAACTGCCTGAAAATTGATATGTTCAAATGCGCGGACATCCTATTAATTCTACGCTTTTGTTCAACATCTTGCTTGATTTTCAGAATAGTTCCTTAATGATATTTTTGAAAATGAGCTTTGCATTATCACAGTCTTATATTTTTCGAATAGAACTTTGCAAAAAATAAGAAATTTCTTTTTTCAACACTCAACGATTTATTCAATTTCCTTTTTTAACATTTGACTATAGTCACTTACGAGATATTCGCTCTTGCCGACTGCAGCATAAATGCAAGAATATTAATTTTTCTGTGTTAACATTTTCTTTCAATTTAGGTGCATAATAGAAATAGAACGTTCATACGCATGTCATTATGTGCTAGTACAGTCACCATTTAAAATGTGAAATTTTTTGTTTTATGGCTATTTGAATTAATGTTTTTTTGCATAAATAAATCTTCTGATTCTACAACCTGCTAGTTTTATTATTAAGCCTCTTCTGTAATAGAACTAGAAAGTTCATTACCTGATTTATATATATTTTTTTTATTGGTTATTGGCAATTTTTAGGTACAGCTTGCAGTGGCATGGAACATACATTTGTCGAAAGAGATGTTTTTATGCACCGTTATGGTTATAATTTTATCACTCTGGATTTTCGAATTGCTGGCCTTCGAGATGTCTTCTACAATATATATCTTGTAGAAACTTGCTACCCACTTAAATTAAAGAACATGACTAAGATTAAAATGTTTACGGAAAACGGTTAGTGTTTCACATTATTGTGGGATGACTTAACAATTTTTTGGTTTTTTGAAATTTAATTACACAACAAACAACCAATTATTTTTTAGTTTTTATTCATCTAAATGGCAATTTTAAAATAGTTTTTCATAGCCGCCTGTGTTATTAGGTGCTGACCGCTCCGGTACCCAAGTTACCCTCATCTGGATGCCGGCTTTGACTGGTTCTCATATTATAAAGTACCGGTTTTGACCGCTTTACATGTATTTATAGGTTCAATTCTCTTTTGACCGATTGTGACTGGCATGCTGCTTTTGGGTCGTTTTTTTTTGAATTCACATTTATATGTATAGATGAAAGAACACTTACTGAACACACACACACGTTAGTGTTCTTATTATCTCTCTTTTCCGAGATTGTGACTGGCATGCTGTTTTTGTCTTTTTTTTTTTTAATACATAATTTATTTGTATAGATGAGAAAGAACGTTTACTGAACGCATACACGCTTAAGTTATCGTATTAACTCTTTTGACCGATTGTGACTGGCATGCTGCTTTTGGGTCGTTTTTTTTTGAATTACATAATTCATTTGTACAGTTGAAAGAACGTTTACTGAACGCATACACGCT